>NDXB01004021.1:0-16334 GCA_002631895.1 Agapornis roseicollis
TAATTTAGGTTACCCTGCTCTCACAGGGGGGTTGGACTAGATGGTCTTTCAAGGTCCCTTCCACCCCTTAGGATTCTGTGATTCAGTTGAGAACAAGTCACAGTAAAGGCATGCAACGAAGTGACAAAAACCCCAAAAGATAACTATCCAAGGACTGTACACCTACCTTTACAAGTGCTGATTCAAAATTAATAGAAATGCAAAAGGCAACAAATCACTCCAAGAAAAGTTTTAGGACCTGTGACACAGCCTGTGGTAAATGGAGAAATAATGAAGAAAAATGTTGTTCATTTGTTTAGGAAATAACAAAGGGATTGACATAGCAGGAAGGTGTGTAATTGCTAAAGGAGGGTATTACTATTTCCTCCCATTAACCTGACGATGGTGTCAGTACAGCAACCAAATCTGAAAAGAAAATGTTATTATAGAAACAAATTCTGTAAAGGTCAATAAGCAACCGGAGGAATGAGTAGAAACTGCTTCTGCTGCTGACAGGCTTTTTCAAACATGCCAAAATCACAAAAACCCCTACAGATTAACTCAGTACTTTAAAAATTGCAAGGGAGAGAGGCAGTGACTGATGCTTTATGCTGTGCTAACGTTGTGTAACTGCTGAGGCCTTAATGGGGCACTATATTGGGTTGCTCAACTACAGGACTGTGTCGACTGAAACAAGTCTTGATCTAAAAAGAGATTGGGAAGCAATGGGAGTCACTGGGCTGGGATAGCTCAGCTCATTTTTGTTGCTGTTTTACGTAGTGATTCTGCTTTCACTGAGATTTCTGTAGTTAATGAAATAAGGCATACTTGGGAGTTTGAGATAGACACTTTAACTGTAATATACATTAATGTAAAGCTTTCTGTGTTTATACTGTGAAAGTGCTGACACAAGCTGAGAGCCACTCATAAAGCAAGTTCATATTTCAAATACACCAAGTACACAATGCGTAAAAGAGCTTACAAAAGAGGGAAGCATACTTCAGACACAGAAAAAGATTTCAGAATACATTTTATTAGCCTAAAAATATTATGGTTTTTTTCTTTGTTTTATTTTGTTTGTTTTTTTCTTTTTAAAGACTTACCTATAGCCTGTGACATAAATTGTGTAACTCTAAGAGATACATCTTTTTTCAAATTCTTTGGGAAATGTCCAATATTCCTGCTTGAACCTTTCATATAACCTTAGCTAGAGGTTTTACTTAAGGCAAAAGCCTCTCATGAAGTATTAAGGCTGTCCCAGCTTTTCCCATTTCATTTCTTCAACCATGTGGTTGAAGAAATGAAAGTACTAATCCTTCTCAGCATGGCTTTTAGTTCCAGGCAGAACAGGAGTTCACAGAGCAGTTGAGCTATCAGATTGCGTCATGCCTGGAAGCTGCATCCCATGTTGCCATGGCAATGTCATACAACAGTTTCTTGAGTTGTACCACCTTGGCTGAACAGCAGCTCCCAATAGGTGAGACACATAGGTTGAGCAGCAGATCCCGTTTTTGAGTTTTTATAACTGCATTTGGTAAAGATGGGTTGTGGAGTCTGTGTGTCCGTGTCCTGTATAGTTCTATCAGTAAAAAACTGAGTATGTATTTACATAGGCTCTGTATAGCAATAAGACTTACCAGCCTTCACGCAAATAGATTGCAATATCTGAAGTGCATCCACCTAGATCTGGGAATTATGTTGGTCTCAAATATTCCAGTACCAACACAGAAATTGATGTTAGTGGTAAAGTTGTTTTTTTGAGGGAAGTCACTTTGTATTGTCTCCTTCAGAGATGTGCTCCTCAGGACTGAGCAAGCTGGAACGTTGCTTTTAGAGGCAAAGACAACACTGGAGATTTGTCTGGGATTGAGACAAGTTCTGAGTTTGTTTTTCTTTTTGGTAGTGGCCTATTTTATAATCTTACCTAAGTCTGTAATGCCTTTTATCTTCTGCTGATGAAACACAGACATCGATAATGATGCCAGTCCCTCTATGCAACATGCTTAAAAATTAGCGATGAAATATGTGAATATTTTCCAAACTGACCAGATTTTTATTGGTAATAATAAGAATTGTAGCTTCTCATAGGTGCCATTTGTTGGCTATTTTACATAAATACTGCTTGGCTCACTTTTAAGGGCTTGTTGCTGAATGTTCTAGTCACAACTTATTTTTGACAACGGTTTTCATGAGGATGCTGCCACTTCTGTCAGGTGCATAGCAGGTTCCATAAATATCCACCTTTGGGTGTGCAAGGGTAGGGAGAAGAGAGCTTACTTACAGAAAGACTACTCAGATTTCACGTTAGCTTTTTCTGCATTGAAAAACATGAGCAAGATGGAAGAAAAGGATTACACTTCTCAAATATACTCATCTCACAAGACTTGCTCTCCATTGATTTTTACTCATGGTCTCTTTGACTCATGCGAAGTTGATGACAGAAATCATTGCTCTGTAGGGAAGAAAAAAACTTAAGCAGTGTAACTCTAAAACTGATGGAAGGTTTGTTTAAATTCTTGATGAATAATCAGCTCACCTTAAAATCATCTCTCTTTCTGAGTTAAGCACAGTGTTATCTAAGTTTGGGGGAATGAATGGTGGTGATGTGTCTAGTACTTTATATAACTGTAGATACTGTGTATTTAAAAAGCAACACATCAAAGTGATTTAATGCATTAATTGGATAAAAGGAAAAACAAGTAAGTGTCTAAATGAGGGAAACTTAATAAAGCTGGCAGATCTTCTGCAAATAGAGAAGTATTCTCTTTGTATTTTACAGGATTTTTCTGAAAGGGAATTTTTTCTTTGATTTATCCTTGATTAAGTGTTTCAGGAATAAAAAATCCAATTATGCATAAACTCAATATGTTGAAAATACCCAGAAGAGAACTTAAATCTTATTGATGTATCTGAATTCAGATTCAAAGGGAGGAATTACCTAACATATGTCTGTAAAGCATTGTACAAAGGTGTTCATTTCCTTGCAGCATCTTTCTTCTTTCAAGATATTGCCTTCAAAAATTTAGATTAAAATAACCAAATCCAGTTTCTCAAATGTACTGATTGCTTTTCAAACTGTCTGAAGAGTTCAAACCATGTGCTGGATTAGCGGATCAGAATTTTCTAGCACTCTTTTTCTTGACTCCCATTAGCTTGTTTTGTGAGCTTTGACAAAGTCATTGGACATTTTCTTCTATATATCAGTAATGCTGTGTATAATAACATTCATTTGGGTATTTTTTAATGTATTTATGCTTAGAGATAGAAATATCAAGTACTACTGATAGTAACTTTCCAATCTCTTTAAACATGAAATCTCAAACTCAGTGTTACTTTTTGTGTTGCCTATATATGAACACTGTTTTCTTTGTGACTATCAGTGTGTTATTAATGTAGCTGCACCTTATCTAGGGGTAAGGTATAATTTTATGTTTCGATTGCCTAAGAGCGCAGACACTGACAGTGAGAAACAAGTGAGACAGCAGTGTAGTGAGTTTGTGATTTCTTACTCCAAAGAAAGAATGTACTAAGGGCCTTTCGTATGAGAAAAGAGTTGTTTTCACTTTTCCTTGTGAGCTGGAAGATGAACTTCTCTCAAAGCTGAGGAAGATTTAGGACTACAGCAGATAAGCCGGTGTAGTTTATTGGCAGTACTCATTTGCTTTTTTCATGCTGTGAAAGTTGACATGAATAGGTTATAAAAGGAGGCGATAATACCATGAGAGATAGTTACAAAGAAAATTGGAAAAAATGTAACCATTTTATTTTCCTCTAAAATGTAATTTATTTTTTCCAAACAGCAATAAAACACAGGTCTGTAAGCTGGTAAGTGGAGGTATGTGTATATCTCAGCTGGATATTTAACTGGACCGTATATTCACCAACTGGAGTGACATCATAATACCGATACCTGGTGGAAAAGTTCAGCAAAGATTAATTATATGTTATGTACTAAAATAGTTGGGAAATGATACTTCCTGACAGGTTTTTTTAATTTATGCCTATTGTAAAATTTCAGTCACAGCTGAATTATCTGCTTTGTGAATTAACTGTACAATAGCAAAAGACATTGAGGTAGTTGTTCACAGAACCAGGTCGTGCCTGGTAAGATTTACCATGGCTACAGTGTGGCATGAGTCCAGTGAACCTCTTCCCAGGGCAGTCCAGAACTGGACTACTTCTGGAGCAGCACTGGCCAATAACTGGGCTAATAGCTAGGGCCTCACCTGGCCCAGGGCAGTGCCTCTGCACTATCTTGCATGGCAAGGAGTTTGGTGATCTCTGTGCAGTGATACCCATGGAACTGGGCACAGCATCAGAGTAGGATCCTGTAGGGTTCCTATGGATGAAGCAGAGGTGTGGTGATACCCAGTACCCAGCTAGGTCAGGCTCAGTGCTGCACTGGGAGATGGCTGATGCATTCACGTGCCTGAGCTGGTAAATGAAAGCAGTTGTAAAAAGCCACTGTAGATGTGTATGCACCTCCCTCCTAGCCTCAGGTACAAAATATATCCACCAGCCACAAATGTCATGTTACTCCTCAGTCTCAGCTTGATGCTACCAGTATGCTATATGTTTACAGTGGTCTTGTAAATATAGATAGTTCAAAGGCAGTGTACAAAGGATACAGCAAAGGCTCTGGGCACCTTTCCATTGACGTTTAGAGTTGTGGATGAAGCTTTCCCTGCTAAAAGAATTTTTTGATGTGATATCTGTCCGGCTGTCAGTTTAGCACTGAAAAACTGAAAATTGCTAATTTTTTTACTTGGTATTGGTATCTGTTTTTACACAAAGCTGTAAAGTAGATAAGCTTAAGAATAATTTGAGCATTTATTTCTAGTGTGCCTAATTAGAATTGGGTTAAGCGAGGACAAACCCAAACTGTTAGACTTTGGAGTGACTGTTTCACTTAACCACAAATCAATAGTCCATGAACCTTATTTTTAATAATATAAGTTCTCTTGATTTGGGGGTCATATTTCTAGGATGTCTCATAAGAAAGATGTACACAAATGCTTATTCTATCTTTGAGTTGTCTTTGTTGCATAAAAGAGGATACAAGTGCATAAACAATGCATAGCAACTCCATATCTAGCTTATTGTTCTATGGTTCTGATGAATACATCCTCAATATTTCAGATAAGGGTCAAATAAACAAACATAAGCAGGTCTAAATATGACCTAATTTAACACACTTTGGGGGAGTAGTTTTATTTGCACACTATTAACTTCAGCCATTCAGCTGTTGTTCCTGAATGATGTAAATGAACTTTTCTGTTGTTAGAACCTTTTTATCAGCTTTACCAGTTACATGCATATGCTTCTCAAAGGAAATACATTTTAGTCTGTGGCTTACTCAACACTTCACAGGATAAAAATGAAGTGTAGAAATTGTGAAATGTATTATGCAGAGTGAGTTTTAATTCCCTATCAGATATAACTGGAATTTAGTCAGTGGAAATGCTCCATGGCTGATAGAAGTTTTTGAAGTATGGTGCCTGTGATTAAAAGTTATTAAATATTGGAATGTTTAAACAATATATATGAACCCTGTTCAATAGAAGCATATTAAAATATTGTTCTCAGAAGAGGTGCATACTTTCTTAGTACTGGATGACTTTACTTTTACCAAATGACTTCAAGTCTTGTACTAGTATTAAAATGATATCAGACAATTCAGTTATAGATCAGGTTATGTCATCTTTATGTGTAGCAGTTTGCCTGTGTAAACTGTATAAAAATGCATTTTAGGTACTTCAAAGGAATGGCACCCAATGAGTTAGAGCATCCCATCCTTCTAAAGGTCTGTACTTTATGAGGGTAAACTGGTGACTTAATTTCACTTTCCCTGTAACCTCTGGTAGCCACTGGATGTCTTAGATAGCAGAATAAGAACACTGCGTACTTCAGGAAATTGATCACAGCTGAAAAAGTACAATTCTGTGCCACTCGAATCAGTGTAAAACTCCTGGTGATTTCTGTAGTGTCAGGGCTTGTGTACTCCTACACATGCAAAGGGGGACCAGCAGAAGTTGGCCCATCAGTTAATTTTAGCAATACCCAGAAGCAGTTGTGCTTTCCATATACCTAACATCCATTGTATAAAGAATCTCATTGTCTTTCCCCATCAGGAACCAGGCATGGCTTAGCTCTGCAAGGTAGTTAAGTGTTAGTGTTCAGCTACATGAATGGGAATTAACTGGGGTGTAGAAGGATCCAGAAACACTGAGCAGGCAAGTCAGGGACACAGTGCACTACAGTCCCAGGTTTCTGTCCTCACCAATAAACATAAACTCTTTTTATAGTTTCTGTACGGCTCAAGAAACCAGGAAAAATGTTGTCTGTCTCAGCTGATTTTTGAGACTGTTACTAATTGAGATGTAACACTTAACTCTGTAATGCTGGTGTATGTGACAACTCACACCCATCTACTGTCAGTGTTATTCTTCTGTCTTTAAAAACTAAAATCTGGCATCACATTTTACAGCTTGGGAAAAGATTCTATGAGGAACAAAGCACTAGGATGCAGTCAGAAGTGTCTAGTCACTAATACCAGCCACCATCTCAGTTCTCACAAGTGTCTGAATTAGTGTTTGACAGGAGTCTATTTGTTAAGGGAAGAAAAAGGCCTGTTTTAAAAGAGAATGTTTGGTAGGATGCCTATTAAAATAACAATAGCAGCCTGTAGAAACAACAGTTTTGAAAGGACCCTGGAATTGTTTTGTCTTCTACTCATCCTGTGCAGAAAAAATGTGTAGATAATGGTGCCTTGAGTTTATTAAGGTAACTTTGCAAGGTCTTTGCAAGATTAGAAGTCTGAACTTTCCTAAAAACAAAGAAGCCAACCCTGCATTTTTTTCCTGTATGACAATATTACAGTCATAGCCAACATTTCAGAGACTAGGCATTTTAAAATTACAGCAGTGAGGGGATCACTCAAAGCACTGTTCATGAGCCAGAGCATCCCTTCATTTCTAGGGTTGCTGCTTCAATTTAGGTAGTAAGTTAGAACACATCTGTACTGCAGCGGTAAATAAAACTATAATTTCAGTGTTCCTTCTAACCAAACATGAACAATAATGCCTACTTTGAGTATTCTGGCAAATGAAGCCTGTCCTTGCTGGCTTATCAGCAGAGAATGCTGCTAGAGTGAGGTAACTTGCTGGTACCCTATAGGGCTGCAGTGGGGACAAGCCAGTGCTCAGCCTTCCCTCCTTAATCTCCCTAAAACTCCCAGGCTGACTTTGGGGTCTCCAGTTGTTTATTCCTATGCTATGGTATGGAAATTTTCTTCAACTTTCATAAACAAGCAGTACTTTTTGTCCCAGCTCCATTCTTGTATTATTTATATACTACTTCTAGAAAACATTTCCATTCTGCAGCTGTCTGTCTGCAAGGCAGCTCCAATCTGCAATGCTGGTCTGGGCTCAGGGATTAGGGTACTTCTTTCCCCTCTGTAAAGCCTGCTAAGTCATATAGTCCCATGCTCAGGGATCCATCCACATGAGGCCCTGCCACAGCTTGCTGCTATCTGAAATTAATATTTAAGCCTGACAACATATTTGAGGACCTGTGGTGTAGAATTAGGAAGACTCACGCTCCAGAGCCAAACCCAAATCTTTCTGGGCATTTTCTCTCCAAAGCTTACTGGGGAAAAAAAAACAAAACAAAACAAAGAAACCAACAAAAAAAAGCAACACAATTTCTATATTCACTATCAACTTTGGAAAAAAGAGTCCACAGCTCCCAGTGCAGCACTTCTATAATATATGTCCATTATAGGAAGATGAACCTTTTCCTGAAGCTTCTATTCACAGAAGCTGGATCTGGAGTAGACAATAGTACTCACCACCTCAACCCACCTATAAAAAGCTTCTTAGGGAGGAAGAAACTACAAAGATTAGTTTAAAAATATAGAGAAGGAGAAAGAGGCATGTTTCTTAAAAGCAGGAGAGTAGGGTAGCGTAAAAAGGTCAGCATTGCCTGTTCAGGGCAGTCTCTTAATTTATTGCACTGAGGGATGCTTCATGCTGGAGGAGAAGCTTTTCATGTAGTGTCAGTTTACATTCAGCCAGGGGAAGAGGGATTCCATCTCCTTTCCAGCAATGTGGAAAGGAGGCCACCATCCCACTCATCTTCAGGCATGTGGAAACAGTGGAGGAAATTAAATTCACAAACAGCTCATACTGTTTCATGTGTGCAAGTCAGAGATGATGAGATCCAAAGCATACACTACCTCCAACACATTGGCTGCAGTGGCTCCAACAGACTGCACAGTCTCAAGTCAGCAGTAAATGGTAGCATTTTTACAGGTATTCAAACATGCAAAAGGGGTAAATGGCTGAAGAAATGGGCCTGTAGCCCTTGCAAAATCTTTCAGCAGTATTTTTTAAATCTTTGGGAATTCAGCTTCTGCAGGCTGGCCAGATAGAGGTGGAAAAACACCCTGGGCCATCAACACACATTCTTTGTATGCTTCAAATCTACCCTGCCCATCTAGCAACTCCAAGCTGGCTTCTGAATATAAGCTCTACCCACCCCATCCTTGCTGCTTGCTGCCACAGTCTGTCCACAGGATATGTCCAATTGGCTTCACAGCATTTTCAGGCCATGATTCAATCTTCAAATCCTGCTCCATAGCCTAACACACAGAGAGCTGATGTAGATACCTCACAGCTGCACAAAGGACTTCACTCTTAAGATTGTCTATTGATCATCATTTGCTGGCTCTGCAATTGCCACTGTTGCTCTCCTGTGAATTGTTCCAAGCTACTCTGAAAAATTTGCTGCTTTTTCTGCTCTCCCCATAAGTCACCACCTCCTTCTTGTGAGCTGGCAGATGATTGAAACTGATATGAGATTTTCAAAGCATTGAAATAATATTTAGCACTCTAATTACATTTTTGTAGGTGCTAGTAATAATAATGTAATATTGATTCATCAGCTCTCAGGCTGGAAAACTCAGCAAGTCAGCAAGATCAGGAAATGCACAATTGTTTCTAAAGGCACCCTGTTCTTCTAACCTGTAATGAAATACTGACTTAAGAACTGTGATTGTGGAGCAATAACGAATATTTCTGCATGGTCTTCCCTATCTGGAAACTTTAAATAGCAAGATAGAGATTTGAATATGGAAAAATTATGTTAGACCAGTGTTCCAGCCAGGGAAAAACAAACAAACAGAAATAGGGTGAAAAAAGTTCATACTAAGCTGGAATAGAAGGAGAGCTGAAAGAAGTCCTGTCCCTTCTGGCCTTATGAGTGCCTGTGGGTGAGCATGCAGTGATGGAGAGCAGAAGACTGAGGTCTGAATTGCTGCCTTGTTGGCTGTATTTCTTTTGTCGGAGTCCTTGCTAGTGTTTACATTAATTTACTTTCCCATGGCTGCTCCTGTGGAATACATTAGCTATTCATAGGCACTGAGATCTGTTGGGCAGGAAGGGCACTGGGCTAGAGGAAATTTGCATTAGCCAGTGTGGTGGAGGGCTCGTGTAGGCTGAGAATATGACTGTATTTAGTGAGAGAAACATTTCTGGGGCTGGAAAACCTCAGACATTGGTTGCTATTCTTTTCTACTGTGCATGCTTCTCCCTCTCTACTGGAGATACTGAGGCAACCCTTTCACTGAACGTCAGCTGACAAAGTAAGAGGTGCTTTGGAGATATCATGGCCTGCTTAGTTTTAGGTTTCAGACATAATCAAGAGGAAGAGGAGCTGGGGGACAAGATCCCCAAAAGGTCACAGAAAGAAAGGCCATTGCGTTCCAATTTTAACAGCTGCCAGCTGCGAAGAGATGCTAAATGCCTGGAGGTCCATGTGAAGCAGCACACGACACAAGGAGCTGTACTAGATGAACGCTCCTCACCTGAGGCGGCTCTGTAATTGGCATTGCCAGTCCCATGGCTGAACACATCTGGCTGCCTGCAAACTTAGTATTCCCTTGGCTTGCATGGTTCTCTTCTTTAATGCTCTCTAATGGATAAATGCCAGCACTATGCAGTAGATAAATATGTGTATCAGTACTATTGACACTGAAGATCAGGCATTCATACTTAAGGCTTATTTTCCTCATTTGCTTGCTTACTCAACTACAGAAAGAAAAGGGAAAATGTGCAAGAGGCAATGTGCTCTTTCTGGAGGAATACCAGCAATAATAACAAATCAGCCTTGTTATTGAACTGTTCAAAGGTGTCAGAAGCTAATCATTTCCTGTTGCTTTTGATGGCAAATTGGGAAAGCAATCTATTCCCCCTTCTGGTCTTGAGAGAGGTGATCCTTTCAACAGAGAATTTGAGTGATAAAACTCATCTGGACTTCAAAAACACTAGATGCAGATGCTGGTGGCATCACAGAGATGACATCCTGAAGTGGGGTGGGCATTGTGTCTGTTTAGCAGGAAATCATGCAGTCATCTGATGATATATAGAGTCACCTCAGTTCCCTTTTCCTTGAAGGGGAACACAGCATATAAAATCCATTTCATTTGATTCATCATGGATCTAACAAGCAGTCTGCAGACAGAGCATGAGCTTGCAGGGATGACTTCAGACAGACTTATGGTTTATTTGGTTTTTTTCAAGTTCTAGTTCCTGCAGAAAACCATTGCTTGACTTTTTTAATGACAGCAAGTGCATGCACATAAGCGGTTTTATTGCCTCATTGCCCTGTGCTGTTGGTACTGCAGGCAGACAGCTAAGTGGGATATGTAAAAAAAATCCCACTGTCTTGTTCTGTGGAGTACTCACAAAGGCAGAACATTTACACATTTCCCCTCAGCACTATAACAGGAAAACAGAGAAAAACAAATATGGCTGAGAAAAGCCTGATGTGTACATAAACCCCAGTCTAAAATATAATTGCTTGGTCACATCATTTGAGAGCAATGACTGCAGCTTGATATCTAGTAACAGAATTCCTCTCTGCACACAACTTCTGTAGATGAGAATGGGTTTGGATCAATAAATAAGTGTTTCTATCTTTTATGCCAGGTACACAGAAACAAGTTTGAATAGAATAATTATAAGCAAACTTGTAGACAAATGGTTTAGTGGGAAGTGTCCCTGCGCATGGCAGAGGGGTTGGAACTAGATGATCTTGATGTCCTTTCCAACCCTCACTATTCTATGATTCTATGAAATATGAGATAGTATCGCTTCAGAAATCCTACATCTTGTTGATGAAACAGAATTTGGCTTCTCTCATTAGACAAAATTCTGCAAATGTCATCCTGGGTATGGGGCAGCACCTACAAAAGTTTGGAGGCCTTTAACTTTGGACTTTTATTGCAGGTTCATCCTGAACTAAACAACACGCTGAAATTGTGGTCTGGGTTTAAAGGAAGGGAGGATGCAGATGGCTCCTGTAAAATTGGTTGTTGTCCAAAAGTTTTGTTTCTGTGCTAACTTTACAAACGTAGCTGGGATTTTATAAATAGGTATCATATGAAACGCAACATGGCCTGTGAAATTTAAGCAGCTCTTGGCCTAACCTCTGGAAGACTGATTTAGCTAAACCCTGCCAAGTCAAGGGTTGATTTAAACGCAGTTACCAAGCCATATGTTGTCCTCATCTTAACACAAACGGAAATGTTTTTTCATAACACAGCTTCTGCACTATCACGTGCTGCTTCCCAGGAACACAGCCCAGTCTCACACTCATGGTTCTTTCCCCTTTGTCTGTGCCCACCTATGCCTGCAGAACCCCGCATGCTGACTGGCTCTGCCACTCTCCTTTCAGACAGGTTTGGAGGCTTGGCAGCCTCCACACTTGTGCAGCTCCCTGGGCAAGATGCCATGTGAGCCATTGCCCACAGCACAGGAAGGCCCAATCATTAAAGGCAGCTACCACTGCATGTGCCCATACATCATGAGGTCCCAGGGTGCAGTTCACATAGAATCATAGAGTATTTTGGGTTGGAAGGGACCTTTAAGATCATCTAGTTCCAACCTCCTGCCATGGGCAGCAACACCTTCTACTAGACCAGGTTGCTCAAAGTCCCATCCATGCGAAAGTTAAAGGGCTGATTAAGGGCGAAGGCAAACTGGCCTATAGTCTGGAATAAACCAACAGGTGAAAATGGCTTTGATTCCACTGTATGCTGAGCTTTAGGGACCGCATAGTAAGCAAAATGTCCTGATAGTCTCGCTAATACTTTGTGTGCAGGGAGTTCATTAAGGTGTGAACAAGTCTTAGGGAACAGGCAGAGAGTGCTTGTCTCATGCACAGAAACTTTTTTTTACCCAGCAAGTGTTTTGACCAGCTACCTGTAACCCAGGAGTATCAGATGGAGAATTACTTTTCAGAAGTGCTTTTGAGAACTGTTTTCTCCCTGGTGCAAAGAAAAAAAAACAACAAACCCATGCTGAATATGGTGGCATATGTAATTTGTGCCTTCGGGGATTCGTTACAACTCAGTTAACACTTCCTGCCACAGATTCCTTCAGTGGTAAGCCAGTTGCTGAGAAATGCAGTAGGAGGAACTCATGGGGCTTACAGGCATTTGCAAACCTATAGAAATTAGATAAAGAAAGAAAGAAGAAGCATGTAGTCCTTCCCTAGGGAGAAACAGTATTGTTCCTCTCTACTGCTTTGTACAGCTGAGATTTTCATTGTTCGTTCATTTGCAAAGAGACATATTTTCCCATGAGGCCAGAAAGAATCCATAAAGCACCTCAATACATACCATTCAGAAAGCCCATGCTACTACAAGACCTCAGCAGAAACACTGATTTCTGAAGTCTCATGCAAAATTCAGATTTATATTTACCATATACAATTGTTCCACTACAGTGTACTTCCAGAAATCAACCTGTTGATGGTAAGGATGCCTGTGCAGAGCTTGGCAGGAAAATCTCAGTCTTCAGCATTGCCCAGATTTTCTCCTTGACCAGGAATAAGATCAAGTCTTTAGTATTTCAGTCTTAATTTTGGATTATGATACTCCTGAATCTCCTGCAAGTGCACTGCAGCAGTGTTACAGGAACAGGCACAAACTGTGAGCATCTCTTACCAGTTCCATTCCTATCCTATCCTGTCCTGTCCTATCCTACACCATCCTAATTTCAAGGTCATCCTTCCTCTTTAGATGACTGAATGTGTCAATGCACAGTTCACTATCAGGAAGCATTACATGGCCTTTAGCACCTTGGAAGGTACAAATGCTTTTTAAGTTATGGTATGAATCCCTTAGGAAGCCTGTGCCATGACTGTAAAAATGGAATTTCTAGTGAAGGAGCCATTTGGCTTTCCCAACACTGAGCCTGGGATGTGAATTCCAGCCATGTGTACACCCTCTGTTTAAGTATCCTTCTGGTTGCAAAGGTGGAGGAGGTGAAGGCAGGATGTGATGATTGGCATATCACTTCCCTGAAAGGCCTCTATCTCCCAGCAAAACACATTAAGCCTCATATTATAGAAAACATGGGAAGATTATACAATGATGTATGGCAACATGTAAATGACTTCTAATATCTAATATCTAAACTAAATAATTTATTCTAAGTATTGTTCTACGTAGCTACTATGTATTTTTAAATCTCTTCTTTGAGAACTTTAAGCAAACACTCTTCAATATCCATTGTCCTACTGATTTTAAACCAGATGGTTTCTGATATATGTATTATCTTTCAAAGACTAAATAATTTCTGTTTTAAAAGCTTCATTCATTAATCTTAAGTTAGGAAAATGCATTCTTTAGTCTGCACACTCTAGATAGATAATGGTAAGAGATAGGTGCATAGATATTTAAAGCTAGGAAGGAGCATGCTGTCTAAGCAGCCCAACTTTATGCATATCTCTAAGCACTGAATTTCACCTGATAATCCCTAAAGCAGAGGGAATTATTTTTCCTTGCTATATTAGCAAACATTATAAGGCCTTAAAGCCCTTGGTAGAATTAGTGCATAACATTATGAAAAACTCAATTTAAAGACAATTTAAAGATGAGGCTTGCTTCCCTGATGCCAGCCCATCACACTGCTTCAGGCAAGCTTGCAGCAGTGCTGTGCACTTGGTAGGATAGTCAGCAGAAGATGTGATGGTGCTTTCTCTTATGCACCACATCCTTAAATGGAAGGGCCTCTTCTGGAAGCTCAAAACCAGGCAGGAATACCCACTTTTTATCTCTCTTCCCTGTCTCCTTTCTCTAAAATGTCATTGATATGACATACATTCTTTTTTGTGCACTGCACTAGAAATGTGCTTTGTGTTACAGCCCTCTTGCCACTCCATGCACATGCTAAAATCCCTTCCCATGATCCCTGAAAACCCATCACAACAGGGGAAATCTACTCAGGTAATGACAGGGTCCTCTGCTGCTCTCTATCCTTGCTTCTGTGCAGGGGACCAGACACAGCCACATTTTTCTGCACTGCTGATGCTGCATTAGGCCACATCTGGAGTGCCAGCAGGAGCGTGCAGCCCTTCGGCCTGGCTGGGGGCACTTCTCATGCAAAGGTTTGCTTAGTGGTAGATGGTGATCTAAGCAAGCTTCAGCGATGCTAAATTAGACTTTGGGGCATTTAAAGTGAAGAAGTAAGGTGACACACTGTCATGTTTGGAGGAGGGAAGGAAAAAATCATGAAATGATTCCAGATTAGCGAAGGAAATTGCTGAATTAAGAGTGGCTTTAAAATGTCTCTTTGTACACTGCATGCAGGAAGCTGCATCCTGCTTTCCCATACACTTTGTAGTACAGTGATCCCACTGACTTCGCTGTAGTTTTTCCTGACTTACACTCATCTGGGGTAAACACAAAGCCCAGTGTCTTTCGAAGTGATTTATCTTTGTTTGTGGAGAACTACTTGTGAGAGGAACAACTCAGCCATGTGTAAGGGGAAGTCATAATCTGACTGTAAGATCTGCAGTGGCACATTGCATTATTAGTTCCTGAGTAGTCTGTTTTATAGCACAAATGAACTGAAGCATTCCTTTTCTGTTTTCTTCTATATTTTTTTCCCAGCTTTAGAGAAACTAATTTTTTAGTGGAGGCCAAACTATGTCAATAATCTGGGATACTAGTGTTTCTATTTTGCTCCTATTTTCACTGTGTATGAGGGCTTGTGCTGCCCTGGTACATTTTCTGCAGGGGATTTTAGCTTTGCCTGTTAAAACTGGAAAATACATTCCAATGATGTAAAATTCTGTTTCCAGAGACATTGCTTTTATTTCTTTCCTAAGGTTCTGAGGTATTTTATAGCTTTTACTGCCTGCAAGATCTACTATGTAAGTTGTGCACTGTTTAAGATGGGATCTGGTTTTAGTGAATCACGTTTTCTCCCTTGATGTGTTTCTTTTACTTCCACTTGCAAACATGGGAGGAATGTAAAATTATACATCCTGTGTATGTGCTATTCTAAATTGATGCTGGTTTAGGATGCACTCAAGAATAAAGCTTTTTCTGCTGTACACAGAGAGTGTACAAAGCCTCACAAAGAAAAAGAAGAAGAGATTACAATCACTTAGGTTTCTTCTTTACTGTTCTGGTGTACTTTAGACTGTGAGCACGTAATGAGCTGAAAAATGTCTTATTTTATTTTCATTCAAATGAGTTTTTCATACATCTACCCTTAGAAAAGATAGAAAAATATAGAAATACTCCAATGGCCTTAGATTTTCTTTGCATGGAAATTTCTGGTTGAAGGGGATGGCCTGCATATTGTACACTGTAATTGCACAGCCCTTCATAATTCCTGGAATCAGGAATTTCTCATATTGCTCCATTCTTGCTTTGCAGAGCAAACTGGAAATGGTGCTGACCACACATTTTTGCCTTCTTTCTTCTGGAACTCTTGAGCTGTGTGGTAGATCTTTCCCACCTTTTACTTCCTGCCACTGACATGGCCCTGCTTCCCTTGCTGCAGACTCCAATACCGAGAGTTGAATGTTGAATACTTGTGATTTCCTCTGAGCAGTAATAACCTTGCACTTGCTTCATCTACAAGGTGTCCTTTTCCTTACTGTATCCTCACTCAGAGCTCATAACTGATAGTACTCCAAGGCTGTGACTTCTTAGCTTGCTTATCCAATGATACGTATTTAAAGATTGTAACACTACAATGTCTACTAATTTCACAAAGTTATTTCTTTCATCAGGAACCTCTGGGAATATTTGTGACTTTTGGATTTTGCTTTGTAATTCCTTTCTGTTAGAAAACGTAAGTCAAGCTGTTTCCCACAGAAAGTGAGCAAAATTAAAACTCAGATTGATATACAAAGTAACGTTGCTATGGGATACAGCAGCTCACGTTCCATGGTTCTGGACTATTGCAGATGTTAGTTTATACTGTATCTAATTCTTCTTTTCAGAAATTTCCCGTCTTAAAAAAAAAAAAAAAAAAAAAAAAAAAAAAAAAAAA
>NDXB01004021.1:16429-56097 GCA_002631895.1 Agapornis roseicollis
AAAAAAAAAAAAAAAAAGAAAAAAAAAAAAGTAAAACATAGTGAAGCATTTTGACTATTGCACCATTGATATTTCAAATTAAGTATCAGTAGTCCTTGAATGAACCTCTGATTTTTACATATACTAAATTTCTTTTGATTCTGGATTTGGAAGATACTCTGAATTTTAGATTGTAGAAGCAGACTGAGATGCATTTCTTTAAGTGCTTACTCTACAAAAATGTGGCCACCAAGTGTAAATACTGGTCAAAGATAAGGTACAGAAAATGTACCACTATCACTCTGTTTCCTTTACTGCCTTTAGATCAGGTCCTTCATTTCTCTTCGTGTGAAGCCTGACAGTGAGTTGTAATGGTAAGACTAATTATAATAATAGATGCAGTAGTGGCTTTTCAGCACTGGATGGATTTTTTTCAGTAACTTATTGAGGTCAGTAATTCCTTTCATGCAGTCTATGAATAGAAGTGATTTTCCAGCACTAACCTAAAAGAAAAATAGTCTGTGATCTGTTATCAATTCATAAGTCTCCCAGTTCTTGCAAAGTGACTGATAGTCTGTTAAAAAAAAGCAAACTAAAAAGTTATGTTCTGCATACAGATTCGAAGGTGTAGAATCATATTTATACCTCATAATACCACTTACGATTCCCTGTTATAATTTCTAGCTACAGAAATTGCAGAGGTATGTGTTTTATAGTAAACATGTTATGTGCACAAGAGGACTAACCAGAGTGCATTAGCCTTAAAAAAAATCAAAATTAGTGATACCACTAATTTTCAGAGTTCTGAAATATATGATTCTCCTGAAAACTTCTTCACTGGTACAGTGTCAGCCTATAGTTTATTAGTATGTTGGTGCAGCTGGAGCCGACCATGTCTATTTGCACTATGTGCTACCATTGTGCATACTAGAGGACAGAAGTACATATGCATGATCTTGGTATGTGTCTTGTGGTCAGTTTGGGAAGTATTTGATTGCCTGGAGTGACCAGAAGCAGTATGATATGATGATTGCACATAAGAATGAATGCCTGTCCCTCATGCCCAGTGAGACTATGCCTGAAAGCACAACCTGAAGGTTGTGTGCCAGCTTGACTCCTGTCATGCCATGTGTCTTGCCATACATTAGCGAGATTTTCTGTGCTTTGCAATCTTTAGTGAGAAATCTTCAGATGCCTGAGAGAAGTTCTTTATGGGCTTTGGTACTAGTAATTGACTGGGCAGTGCATTCCAAACTGAAAAGCTTAATGGCTAAGAAAAAGGTCTTGTAAAACTGGGCAAGTGTGTCCATACGTACTTGATTTCAGAGATTTCACTGGAAGCTACCTTAGACAGAACAGAAAAGAACTGAGACAAAAAAATAAAAGCCTTAGCAAGTATATCCATAATCTTTCACTACAGGGTTCTCTAGAGTCTGTTAAAGGTAGGATTTTATCTGTAGGCAAGGTGGTTCTCCCTCTTTTGCTGTCTGGTGACCACTGCTCTTAGGTCACTACTGTCTATAGCTAAAGGCAGGAATAAAGAGCATTATAGTAATATTACTACTTTTTTGTAGTAGTAAGGACTGTATAGATAATGGAGGGAAATATTGCCTCTTAGCATCTTGGTAACAGTCTGTGTATCTAAACTGTCTTTTGAAGGGTATCTTAAGACCATGGTGTTTGTGATGTCCTTCCAGATGCCCAGGTAAGACCTTGATGCAGATACACACTGTCCTGAGAAGAAAATGTGCTTGGGCATCACCAGAAGGAAAATGTGGCAGCAGGGCACTCTTCAGGTGGCTTAGTGTGTTGCCAGAACACAGTGCCATGTGCAGGTGGAGCAGTAAATGACATTAAAATACTTTTATCCTTCTCTTCTTAAAAGTTCTTGAAAGGCCAACAGTCACAACATATATTCACTGAAGGACACTTGGAATGCAGTTTTAAAAAGGCAAATTGCATTTTTTTTGAAATACAAAGAAACCTACTGCTATTTATTTTTAATAAAAAGTAAATCTAAAATTCAAGCTTAAGTTTGCAATGCACATATTTTTGTAGTCCCTGTGTTCTGAACACAGTCATGCTTCCTTTTTAGTGAGGCACTAAAAATAGCCATGGCTGTAATGCATGTCATGAGTCATCAATTAATAAGAATGTTCTGCAGGACAGTCTATTGATTTAGTGCAATTAGAGTAAAACATCTATTTTAGACTTCTTGAGTGTGTGGAAAGGGTAGCACTTTTGTCAATGCATCGTAATTTGGATGTGAGGTTTGTTCTCTGCTAGTCTGCTTATATTAAAGAAGGACAGTCTTTATTTTGAATGTTTGCTTACCATAAGAAATAAGGAGATCTGGTTAACAGGGAGAAGCTGAACACTAAAAAGAAGCAATTATTGAAATACATTTTTCAAAGAGGGTGACTAATAAATTCTTCACTGAAAGTGCAAATACAACAACTTTTTAAGGTGAAAGGCATCACTGATAGAAGTATTATCTGAGCAGTGTTTACAGACTCAATGTACAGTTGAAATGGGGCAAAATTTGCAAACAGTGAGTTTGCAAAGGTGTTAATCTAACTTCCTGGTTTGCAAAAAGTAAAAGGAGCCACTGACACCATGTGGAAAACTTGGAAAGTGCCTTGTTAAAAGATAGGTTCCTTTTCAACTTGACAACTTGTAATGTCTATCTTTCTGATTCATCCACTTTTAATAAGAGAGCATGAAGAGAGAATGGTACTCCATGACATTGCACTCTTTTGAAGATGGAAATTCTGTTTCTTGTGCTTAAGGCCATGTATACCACAAAAGACCATGGAGTAGGGATGTCTGAGTTGCAGTAAAAAGAGCTCATGCCAACAAAGTCGTACTGTCTGGTCCACAGACCTCAAGAGTCACGGGAGGCTGTTAACAGCAGAATGGATAGTGCTTTGAGCTAAAAAATAAAAAGGGCAGGGAGGTACTGAGTGTATCTGCATGTATTACGTGTCTGATCAGAGTAGCTAACCTGTCTCTTTGTGGCCCAGGTTTCCTAGTGCCAGAAGTCTGTAAATACAGACAAAATAATGTTCTTTATCTTTTGGGAAGAGGGGAAAAAACCCCACTGGTATTATCTTCAATTTCATTATCTCTTTTTCTGTCTAATGATAGTGTTTCAGAGCATAGACCTTCCTTCTAAACTAATTTCATAGTGACATTTAGACTACCACATTATATAGAACAGTATTTAGTGTTACCATCAGAAAGAAAATTTTCAGATGGTGAATAAACAACAGGCAAGCTACAGGAGGGAAGGACACTCCTCTGGAAATAAACCTGATTTCACTCAATAGTCACAGAGAAAAAATGGCCCTAATAATGTACTAGGCAAGGTAGGAAGCACAGATGCACAGAGAAAATTGTTCAGAGACATTGTTTTCTCTTAATAGAATGGTTTTGAAAGCAGGGAAACACTAACAGCTTTTTAATAGTATAGTGTCTCAAGAAAAATGTTCACCATAGCTGTCATAAATAAAACTTTTGTTCCTTCTCTTTCTGAAGGATATGTTTAACAGATTCATGATGTATCATTTCTTTTCACGACAAAAACAGCTGAGTGGATTTTTGAAAGATCTGTTGAGACATTCAGTTCAGCTGTGAAAGGAAAAGCTGTATTAAAAATTATTTGATTTCATTCAACTTTTTCTTCAGTGAAGTGTTTCTGTTTTCCTCCAGTGTACATGATGTGTGCTTTAAAACTAGATTTTCTTTCTTTTATCTATGTAATTATTTAAATTGTCTGCTTTCATTATTGAACTCATTCATAATGAAGTGTGATCCATTAGGGTCTTCTGTGGTGCTGTTATTAGTAATCCTGAATTGTTTGATACCTTTTATGCAATTTTTTTGCTTATTATATTCCCATTGTGTCCTATGTTTTATTTAGAATAATTATTATTAAGTTCCTTGAAGAAAGTGGGTAGTTAATAAAATATATTACAAGCACCAAATGTGCTCAATACTCACAGATGTGTTGACCCATTCTCATAATTTCCTGTTTATTTCTCAATAACTTTAGTTCTTAAAGAGAAATATATTTGTTAGAACACAGCATTATGTAAATTAAAACTGTAGCTAATGAAGAAACTTGATAATTTTGTGAAAACAAATACTTTGTCATTTAGGTCAACATTTTACAAGTAGATGAGCAGAAGCTAATAATGAAAAGTGATTATACACTTAGAATATCCTGTCGTACATTTAATAGTGCCACACTGATATTCAGTATCTTACGTGAGATGACTGAACGATCTCTGTATAATCTTCAAGTCTAATCAATCCCAGTTGATTTTGGTGGTTATTTCTATGCAATGTTTCTACCAGTCTGTTAGTGCTTAGGTGCCTATAGCATAAAAGCATCTGTAGTAGTCTCAAGAAACTTGTGATTGAAGAAGCTCTGTGATAAAATTGCATCTTGTTTTTTCAAGTGTATTTTTGTGTAACAGCAATGTGAGCTCTGGTGGACCAGTGTTACAACACTGTGACATTCACACTATCTTCAGTGATCCTGTTTTGTTTCCATTTGGTCTTCAGAGGTTCAAATGATGGATATTTGGAAGAACACCTACATCTAATCCATATTTAAGGACCTAAAGACTTAACTCACAGGTCCACAAGCCTGTCCATTTGTGAGCAACTACAGAACCAAGGCCTTGTGGAACAAGCCAAGGACCTAAATGAACAAGGTTGTTCCACCAAGCACTCCTTTTATAAAATACTGTACTAATTTTAACAAACTGAGAATGTTAAAACTGCACATGTTTTGACTGCATATAATTTAGAGTTGAAGACACTAAGGAGGAGACCATCTTTGTTTTGCTGCACAGAATTCTTATTTATGATTGTTTTGGTATATTATCTACTCTACATTCCCTATTTTTTGTAAAGGTACTCTTTCTAGAATATTACCTTTTGTTGACCTGACTTCGAACTGTGATGAACTTCTTTTCCCAGTGTGAACTTTTCTGTTTTAACATGTATTTGTAACTCTGTTGTATCTTCATCTGGAAACAATCAAACAGTTGTTTAGGCAAGACCAAGATTTGACATTTCGAGTGGCTGTGGTCACCGAGTAGTAAGTTATCTTGTCTTGATGGCTGTGGAACTTGTATTACATGGATTCCAGCCATCTAAATTCCTCCGAAACTTTCTCTATCTGTGTTGATGTGCACAGTTAAGAGGAATGACATCCAGATTTTAGACACACCCTGGCTTTAGGTGTTGCTGGATTTTAATACATTATTCTGTATGTGAGCCCTGATAGACCACTTCCAAAAATGAACAGATAGTTTCTGTAGCCCAGACAAGTTCTTGGAATACTGACATTTAATGTGAGAAACAGTGATGAAGGAGGTAATTCTTTGTCATGCTATTATTGGAGCTGGACATTAGCGTGAAGTTGCCGTTCTTCATGCTGTATGTAAGAAAGACATTTGCAAATTTAAGTAGGAAAATTGCAGTGGAAACACTGAAAAGGTTTCTTCACATTGGCTTTCACTAGTGACTGATTGCAATAATTAGCAGCAAACATGCAGATCTACATTTGTGCCTTCAGATATCCATGTTTAACCAAGTATTAATTAAAATTAATATGATTATTCATATTGACTCATGGCAGTGTTCTCCTTAATATATTGGTACCAAACAAGTAAAATCTGAAATAGGAATGGAAAGTCTAGGGCTTCTTTATTCTAATATATTCTAATCAACTTAATCATATTACACTGAGTAGTAGTACTCATATTTTGAGATACTGACAAAACTGAGTTTGAGTGATGAAAACACCTGACATCAGGGCACAATTTACTATTCCTGCAAACAGGCTGAGGTGTCTGAAAACTTAGATTTATGGTTAAATATAGCCAAATTTGTTATAAACAGATAAAGGTTGCAAATTCCATATTTTGCCAATCATGCAGAATTAGTAACAATTTTGGAAAATAATGGCTTAAAGTAATTCTTGGAAAACACTTTTTCTTTACAGGAAATTTTTAATGCTGGTCATTGTATTTGCAGTGAGACCTGAGCCTGCTAGCACTTCATGTCAGTATCTCAGTGGAGATGGGTAGGATGGCTCAAGTGCACAGTTTAAGCTTGTCCAATTGAGGATTCAAGGAAGAGGGGTTTGTCCCTCCTGTCAGATTAGTGCATTCCCAGGTCATAAGGCAGCTGATGTTTGATCCAGAGCAGATATAAAACTGCATTTCTTCTCGTCTAGCAAGTTCTACCAAGCTTATGCTGGTTAGACTTGCAGAAGATACCTGGGCAGCCAGTATCTGGGGGGAAAAAAAAAGCCTTCCATTAGAATTTAAGCCATCAAAAACATTCTGACACATTTGAAACTGCCGACAATAATACAGGATCAGTGCTTTGCTGTCTTGCCATCATGACATTTTGGATCTAGATCTTTAGAAACTCTGAAGCTGGATTTACTTTAACACTGAACCTCATCTGGGAGTCAGCAGAACCATACACATGGGAGTTTTCTATTTGAAAGACCAAACAAAGACACTGATACCTGAGGTTTTTTTCATTTCTTTTAATGCCACCAACTGTTATTTTCTGATAGCTGGTGTAAACACATTTACACAGGAAGTAAAAAAATGTATAGAAGCTATAGTTATCTAACATTAAACTGAACTCCTGTTTATCCAACAGACTAGGGTTGTTGCAAGTCATTCCAGTCCATTGGATATATGCATAACTACATATTTAAGAGAGATAAACATATAGTACAGGTATCAGTGAAGAAGATCATTAGCTGCTGTAAATTGATACAGATTGCTTTGGAGTACATTTATGGTCACTTAAGTTTTAATCAATATTATGCATGTCTTTATGGTCTAGACTGTTCTACTATTTACATTAAATGAACAATAATGCTATTAAGGCAAATACTGATTAAGGCAAATACTGAAGAGGAACTCATCTTTTATTTTATTGTGTGAAGAGCAGCTCTTTACCTGTGCTTAATATTATCGATTTTAATGAGAATATATATGAATTCAGTTGTTCTTTTCCTTAAATATTTGTCAGAACTTGGGTTTAGACGCAACTTAGAAGAGAGGTTATGTAGGATGTATTCAAAGCAATTTTTATTTTAAATTTTGTTGCAATTCTGAAAATTTTTAGTTTCTACATGTAAAAATTACTCCTTTTATCCCTGTATGTACTTATTATACAAAAATAATGGAATTCAACTAATCGTACTCATTCTCAAAAGTGAGAGAACTTAGTGAATCAAATTACTCATAATATAATACTCATTAAACGTGAAATCCAACAAAGTTAAAATAGATATTGTTGACCATAGGTGAGATATACACATGAGCCATAGTCTTGCAAATTCTTGTTCTCCTTCTGGATTCTTTTTCTGGGATCTTGAGGCAGATTGTGTTACCTACCATGACATGCAATTGCTAGAATCTGAAATGAGATGAGTTAATGGCATTGCATTATCTCTTGATGACAAATGCATTAGCATATGTCACTGCTCTCCCTTATAATTCAAGTCTGCTTGTTTGGTACTCATTGCAAGGGAAAATCTACAAGGTTTTATATTTACATTTCTTTACAAATGAGGCTGAGCAATGCATTCAAATTGTCATCCTAAATTATCTAAAATCTTCTTTGTCAACCAGTATGACCTACAGTATATCATTCACATTTGTTATATTAATTATCAATTGCATGGATTTTTTTGCTCTATTAAATGAAAAATGCAGATAACCAGTCTATACTCTTTTTGAATAATTGGTTTTACAGCAAGTGTATGCAGTATGCAGAGGCAAGTTTTTATTGTGTTTTACTCTGTGTGTTTACTCTGGGACTGCAGAAAGAAGCCATAGTGGTCCCCAGTTTTCCTGATGCTTCCAGGACAGGGGGCCAGTCAGGGAAGCACTGCAGAGCCTGTGAAACAGCATAGCATTCCCTAGGATGGGATGAGTTAAATTAAGTTGGCCCTTCAGGGTGGTGTCGCTAATGGAAATCGCTGTTCAAACACAGGGCAGCACTGACTGGGAAGTAGTACAATGGTTGACAGACACCTTAGCCTATCCAGCTGCTGGGTTTTAATTCTGTTCTTTACCACCTGATGTCAATGCAATAGACATGAAGGATTTGTAATGAGAATTGGGAAGGAGAGATTTGTCTGACTTTGGTGAGGTGAGGGGCCAGCACTGAGGGAGGGTAGGAAACTTGTTCAATGCATAATAGTTGGAAAAAAGCAAAGGGAAGATAAAGTGGGAGAAATAAAGATAGAAGTGGACCAGTGTCCTGGGTGGAGGCAATAATGAAATACTGACCTTTTGAAGTGAAGATCAGGAATTTGTAAGAAGCCATAGGTGGGGAAGAAGTTATTACGGTCAGTGAATCAGCTGAAGAAGGGGACATAACTGTATTAAGAGCAGGGTATAATTGCCTTGTCAGAATATGAGCCAGTGAAAATACCTGTATAAAACTGCATTTAATTTATGAAATAAACAGGTTGAATAGCAGATTAACAAAGAATGTCTTAAAACTGACTATAGTTGGACAAGGGAAGGTGTACGGGTATCATTTGTGTGGAGTTCTGTAAGGCCTTGACACAGTCCCCCACAACAGCCCTCTTTCTAAATTGAAGATAGATTTGATGCATAGATTTCTCAGTGGATGATGAATTTGTTGGATGGTGGCATCCAGAGGGTAGTCTGTGCAGCAGGTTGAGGGCAATTTTTCTGCTCCTCTACTGTGCTCTGGTGACACCCCACTTGGTTCGCCGCATTCAGCTCTGGAGTCCTCAGCACAGCAAAGACATGGATCTGTTGGAGCAGGTCCAGAGGAGAGTCACGAAGATGCTTTGTGGGCTGGAGCACCTCTGCTATGGAGACAGGCTGAGAGAGTTGGTCTTGTTTAGCCTGGAGAAGGCTCTGCAGACACCTTACTGCAGTGTTTTAGTACTTAAAGGAGGCCTACAAGAATGATGGGGACAAACTTTTCAGCAGGGCCTGTTGTGGCAGGACAAGCAGAATATCTTTGAACTGCAAGAGGGGAGATTTAGACTAGATATAAGGAAAACATTTTTCTACAGTGAGAGTGGTGAAGCACTGGAACAGGCTGTTCTGAAAGGTGGCAAATGCCCCAGTCCCTGGAAACATTCAAGATCAGGTTGAACTGAGCTCTGAACAACTTAATATAGCTGAAGATGCTTATTGCAGGGGAGGTTGGACTTGATGAGCTATAAAGGCCCCTTCCAACCCAAACTATTCTATGATTCTGTGAAAAGCAATGGTCTCTTCGTAACAAAATACTTTTTTAACTCAACTTACATTGAAGTCTACAAATTAAATAGCTTGGCCTGTATTCACCCTACCTAGCTTTAAGCATTTAACTTATGCATTATGTTAGATCAAATACCAAAGTCAGGTAATTAATCAGCATTTAGTATAGCAGTCTTCTTCCAGGCAGTGCCTAAACTCCTTAAAAGTATCCAAGAAATAAAAGTGTTAGCAGGAAGAATTTGCCTTCCTAGCATGTGTGCTTCATTTTTATTGTCTTCATAGGTGTTCTTATAATATAAAGTTGTCTTTTCATTACATGAATTCTTGCAGAGTGCTTCCTATTTTATAAGATTTATTGCTAAAGCTGTGTCCCTATCTATGTTAAATACCTATCAGCACAGAAGATATCCAGCTAATTTAGCCATTATCAGCTGCCAAATTCCAATTTATACAACTTCAAAATTTAGCACATGCAATTCAAGTTCTTTACCTCCCTGGTAAAGGCCTTTGGGCAGAGAGAATACAGCAGTGGTGACATTTTATTCATTATTATTAACACATTGTTTCTTGCCTTATTCTTTTATGCTTTTCTTTTTCCCTTTTGTTCTCTTTCTCTCATTTGACAAAAGGAACTGGTGAGGACTCTTAATTTTAGGGAAAGTTTCTTTCAGGGCTGACCATGCAGTGTTCAAATTAATTGGCAGTGGTTAATGACCTGCGTTTTTCAGTTGGGTTAAAGCAGTCTGCACTGCTCAGGATTATTATATAGGGCAAACACAGCATCATAATTAGAAAATACAAGAAATGCAGGGTGGCTTTAGAGTGCAGACATAAAGAAGGGCATCTTTCTATGTCTCTACTAATATCTTCAAACATTTAAGTCCGTCATTGTTTTACTTTGGCTTTTGGCCCATAGGTTACTTTGGGGGTTTGGATTTCTTGTTGTTTTTTTTGGATTTGGGGATTTTTTTTTACCTTGTTCTTAACTTGTTTAACTGAACACAAACTGGTAGTGTGCTCACAGCCCAGAAAGCCAATCGTATCCTGGGCTGCATCAAAAGGAGCGTGACCAGCAGGTTGAAGGAGGTGATCCTGCCCCTCTACTCTGCTCTTGTGAGACCTCACCTGCAGTATTGTGTGCAGTTCTGGTGTCCTCAACATAAAAAGGACATGGAGCTGTTGGAACAAGTCCTGAGGAGGGCCGCGAGGATGATCAGGGGACTGGAGCATCTCCCATATGAAGACAGGCTGAGAAATTTGGGGCTGTTCAGCCTGGGGAAGGCTGCATGGGAACCTCCTAGCAGCCTTCCAGTATCTGAAGGGGGCCTATAGAGACGCTGGTGAAGAAATCTTCATTAGGGACTGTAGTGATAGGACAAGGGGTAATGGGTTCAAACTTGAACAGGGGAGAGAAGATTTATGTTGGATATAAGGAAGAAGTTCTTTATTGTGAGGGTGGTAAGGCACTGGAATGGGTTGCCCAAGGAAGTTGTGAATGCTTCATCCTTGGCAGTGTTCAGGGCCAGGCTGGACAGTGCCTTGGGTGAGATGGTTTAGTGTGAGGTGTCTCTGACCATGGCAGGGGGGTTGGAACTAAAAGATCTTAAGGTCTTTCCCAACCCAAACCATTTGATGATTCTGTGTAGGTTAAGTTTTCATTAAATTTATGATTGCAGTTGTGTTCTTACAAGTTCAAGATATTAGCTGCTTAGGAAATAACTTGTTATTTAATATTCTACAGACAGAAAATAAATAATTAGGCTTTCCCATAAGTACTTAACAAAGGAAGAAGACCCTCATTGCCACTTTTATGCACAGGGTGACCAAGGCAGAAAGATGATTGATTTCACTGCTGCCTCCATATTTCCAGTCTGGGGCCTCATACAGAGGACCTAAGTAACATTTAACTGTCTTAAATTTTGAAACATTTCTGAAAAAAATTTGGTAATCTTCTAATTCCGTTTAAAATAGGTTTATATACCCTCAGTCTTGCATGGTGCTGAGCAAACTCTTCATTCACTGACTTTGGTAGCTGAGAGCGCTCAGCATTTATTACACGAAATCCCTTCTAATTATAAATGGGGGATGAGTCAGGCTGTTCCAGTCATGATAAATGAACCTGATTAAACATTTTGTGTCAAATATAGCACAGTGGAAAGTAAAGCTAAGAGTAAGTGGATTGAAGGGCTGATAATTACCAAGAATGATGCTCATTCATTTCAGGGAGGTAGTGCTGTGCAGCAGAATCAATGCTGTGAGGTTAGAAGGAGAACTACAAAACCAGTACCAGCTCTGCTCTCCGGTGGAAATCAGCCTGGGAGCTTGTACATTTAGCTTTGTGTCCTCCAGACACCTTTTGTGTGGTTTTGCCGTACATGCCTCAAACTTTAAAGGTGAACTGAATGAGGAATAAAAAAGGAAATTATTAGTCACAGAAAGAATTTTAATGTGTTCTTTATTTTGCCATATTTACACTATATTTTAATTGATTGTGAATCTTAAATGTCTGATTTTATTATTATGGGTGGTTATTAATGTATTTTTTTTCTTTTTAATCTCACAGATCTCTACTTACATTTCTGAGTATAAATGTCTGGTTTGTAGCATTTCTCTTGATTAAGAAAGCCACATTGTTTGCTTTTAAGCTTTCCAGGGAGTTCTGACAAATACTGTCAAGTAAGGGTAAAAAGAAAAGAAAGAAAGGATGAGTATGTTTTACTGTTTTGTAAAGATTTAATAAATAGAAGATTTTTCTGTAGCATAGACTAAACTTTATAGAGCTGCTGAAAAATGTTTGCTGCACAGGACTGGAATTTTGATTCCTTGCTGAGATTGTTTGCTGTAAGGTTTTCTACATTGCAAGTTTTGATATGCAACATATTTTTAGTATGAGCACCAGGGGGAAAACTGCAAAGCTGGCAATTAGCATCTCCCATGTTTCAGATGAAATATCAATAGCGCAAAAATCTGCAATCCCACAAGGACCCATCCATGAACTTGCCTCTGCATACACCATTAAAGTACTGAGGCTATGCAAGGACTGCAGAATTAAGCATTTGTGTGAGGATCAGGCATGCAGTCAATATGTGAAAGCCTTTGATATTTAGCCAGTCTCTAGC
The DNA here is from genome assembly GCA_002631895.1 of Agapornis roseicollis. NCBI lineage: Eukaryota > Metazoa > Chordata > Aves > Psittaciformes > Psittacidae > Agapornis > Agapornis roseicollis. The sequence goes on from NDXB01004021.1 coordinate 28,821, forward strand.
ATTTTCTTGACCTGACTGCTTGAGAAACCACTGTAAACTGAGTTGCATGATGAAAGAGAAAATGCAGTTCATAATGCGCTGCACAACAGCAAGCTTTTCAACGGGGCTTGTTTTGGAGAGAAAGTCGTGCTGCAGCACAGCCTCCACTGGCAGTTCCATCCACTACCCTTGTCTGAATCCCTGGCCTCCCATCCCTGCACAGTTCATCAGCAGGCTGGTGGGATCTCATAGCAGGAGAGGGGTCATACAACTGCCTGGGCAAGCCGAGGGGGTGCCAAATGGTGAAATGTGTCATAAATTCTACCTGTGTTTTGACAGGATTAGAGTATAAGTATAGGAATAAAGCTTTTCTTCACTGATCAGTTCTTGCCACATGAGGTGCTTCATGGCACATCTGAACACATCAAGCCACAAGTATTATCTGGGGTTATTAAAACATTCTTATTTCAAAGGTAGCCACAAGTGCTTGTCTTTTATCTATCATGGTCACTCTAGGCATCAGTTTAAGACTTCAGTTCCAAAGTGCAACTGCATTTCTCGGAACAAATACAAACTTCTCAGCAAAACTGTAAACTAGGATATGGCAAATCCCACACTGGTTTTTCACTTTTTTGAAAGTCTTATCTTGTAGTTCTTTTGCTTTGCATGCGGAGTTCTTGGGGTGTACAGTATAAGCATCTGTCTTGTTTATTAAAATCTCTCACATCTGGTAACTGAGAACACATAGGACTGAAAACATCACACATATCAACACTACACAAAGATACAGAATCTTTGATTACTTTTTAAAATATTCCATTTCTACTTCCTGATCACATTATAAGGACACATATTTTTAATAATGCCCATTCCACTAAAGAATTTCAAAGACTTATTGTACTGTGCAAATTTATCATATAACATAGAAGAATATACTTTTAGAAGGATGCAATATGTGCCAGATAAATTAAAGGCTGTTCAGTTTATTATAGAATGCAGCAACAAAAAAAATCTTCTTTGTTTCTCTTTGCAGAAAAAATTCAAGTATGATGTTTTAAGAGAAATTAAATAATCCAGTTCCATATCTCTTTACACATGCATGAACACTGTGAATTCAGAAAATACAAACAATAATCAATAAAGCAAATTTTATATGCTGCTGCCTTCAGAGCTCTATGATTTTAACTAATTTTTTTTAAGTTCTGTTCATAAAACATCTTGGATTAGCATAATAGCTGTGATGTAGACTTTTACACAACAGGTAATGCCATCACACCCTATTTAACTAGTGAATAAGTTATTAAAAACTAATTCTTTCTTCTTCATTAGTTTTTGAGGATTTAGTTATTTATCTACTTAATGTGGGTGAAGTCACCCAGAGGCTGAAAATTTAAAGATTACATTTCTTGATAAATGTAACTCAATCGAAATCTTTTCAGTTCCCTTTGCTATCTTATCATGGTTTGTGTAAAACAATGACTAAAATAGTCTAAAAATTACTATGATCTTCTATTTGTTGCAGTCCACTGTAATTCAGGACCCTGATCACCTTTCACCTTTGCCATGTTTCGTCTATGAAAACAGCTATGCAGTTCTGACGTTTTTTTTCCCCACCCCTCATTGGCTTTGTCTTCTGTTAATATCTTCCTTGATTTAGCTCCTAAATTCTCCAAAAAGTGAGAGTTCATGAATAATATGTATGAAGAGCATAATCATCAGACTTGCCGGGACCATGGTGGTATACTATTGTGCCACCTGAAAAAAAAGAAAGCTAAACAAAACCAAAACCAAGAAAAGAGCATATATTGGTTTTAATGCAAAGTAACCATTGTTCAATGACAGGTCAACCTTCCAGTTTATTGACAGGAATATATTAATAAAACCATGCCTAAAAGATTAACGGCCCATGAAGGAGTAGACTGGGTTAGGGAAGAGAGGTCTTATGAATGGCAGAGAATGGACCAGGGAGTTAGATCTATAGCATAAAATACTATTCAGTGAACATCTATGGCATAAATTATCCCAAACTAATGAGTATATCCTTAAAGCAGAGGAAATACTTCAGCTTTGCTCTCATCAAGATTTTTTTTTCAGGTAGTTGAGCTGGAAAGCATCACACTTCTTGAATTCCTTGCTCATCTAAGGACTGAGCAGGACTTACAGCAGACATGAAAAATGAAAGTTGGCCAGAGGATTAGAAGGATTGAAAGGATTTTTGTAATTATTCCAAGAATGAAGATCTGAAATGAACTTCAATATAAGGGTCAAGAACTTGCTAGATTACATCTGAAGGTTTGATCAGCTGATGTTCAGCATATTTGGTATGGTGAACTTCATTAGTTCACCTCATGGATTTGAGGACCTAAGCCATTTCGCCTACTCTTCTTTATCTTCTGGTGGGAGTTGATCTGCCAGAACGCCCTTTTCTCTTGAACGAACTCTGGAGTCTTTGCATCAGGGAAGATGCAGTAAAACAATGCAGTCAGAATGCTTTTGCCAGTGGCTGCCTAAGAAAGCTTCTAAAGATAAAGTCACACTAGCAACATAAAGCCTCAGGCTATAAGCATGTTTCAGTGTAAAAGTTCTGCTTCCCTCCTAGAGTCTATTTCTGTCACCAAATCAAGAAAAACTCCCAGTAATAACTGTGGTTTATCTCTCTCTCAGACATGTACCAGAACTGGTTTTGGACACCTCAAAAATCTTTCCTGGTTCTTCACAATGATCCTTTGAAGTAGCAAGGGTTTTGGTCTTTTACAGTAGAAGAAAAGAGGCAAAGACATTCTTCTGTAGAATGCCTTTTGTCCTGGTAAAAAGAGATTTTGGCATGGGCAAATAAACTCTGTGTCCAAGAACAGCTAGCCTGGGTGGCAGAGCTCTCTGCCCTATGCTAGCCACTAGCACAGTAACTCATGTCAGAGATCGAGTAGTTTTGCAAAGCAGTCCATGTTTTTGGTGGACAAACCTGGGAAGGCCACCTGATTTTCTTGTCCACAGGAAGGAAGACAACTGACACTGGCTTTTTTTGAGTCCCTAAGCCACTGCCTCATTTTGCACTGGTGCCTATGCTTTGACTATAGAGTCAATTTTGCAAACATGTGCCCTGAAAGTAGTGGAGAAACTGCCAGTAATTACATGGCTTCCTTAGTTAGTGAAAAAATGATGAAAAGTAACTGAGACTCCAATCAGCTGTGATTGTCAACACCTCCCTCAGTGTTGGCAATCTACTAGCTATACTAAAGCAGTCTATAATCTGGCCTTGACTCAAGAAAGTATCACTCTAAACTAGTAATCTTGGCAACAGCTATCCTATTTCTGATCTTTTCTACTTAAGTAAGGTAGTTGCCTTACTTTTACCCCTCCCTTCCCCCCAAAAAAAACATTTTGAATATATTTTACCTACTAATGCATGTTCTTATAACAGCTAGAACAAATACACACGCTTTTAGGTCTGTCAGCAGAACTCAACCTAATTCATCCAGAAATGTTGCTAATATACTTAAAGAATCTGGCAAACAAAGCTAAATTGAGCTGATTCTGTTGTCTCTTCTTAAATCAATTCTGCAAAAGTTGGGATGAGTGGTTATTTCTTCTTACAAGGCATTCTCATTTCAGTTCCCCTTGACTTTGTCCTATTTGTCTGAAGTTTTCATGGTACTGGTGTAATAGTTTCCCCTCCATGAAGTACAAACCCAGTCATTATTACTAGGAGAATACCATTCTTATGCAGTGTTCACCTGACAGTTTGGAACCATGCTTGTTTGCCATTTTAGATATAAATATTTGTGTGAATATGTGTGTCTGTATTATGCATGTGTGTATGTCTGAATAATAGAGTTTTCCTCTGTTTCTATCAAATAATGGACATCAACTTCTGGCAGTTTTCCTCTGTTCTCCTTAGTCGTCATCCCCTTCCATCCTTGTATCCCAATTCCTAACTAATCATAGTATCATAGAATCATAGAATAGTTAGGGTTGGAAAGGACCTTAAGGTCATCTAGTTCCAACCCCCATGCTCTTCGCTTCCTCCTGAAAACATAAAACCCAGTTCTGTCATTGTAATTATCTCATCACTAAATGCTTTGGTTTTGTCTCCACTGGTTGTAATACAATTATTTCTGCCCAGTCTATTCAAAGCCTGTAACTTTCCTTCCTCCCTAGAATGTCTCCATGGGGAAGCATGGGGAAGAAGGGCTTCATTACCCCATTTTCCCCTGCTATGCTCTGTCCTGCTGTTCAAATTTGAGTGTGAAGGCAACATAAGGATCTGTAAACATACTTCATCATAGACAATGTAGAACAATGAGATTTAAGAGCATCCAAATGTGGTAGAATTTATGGAAAATGCCATCAAAGCCGGGAAACTTGATATCTGCTGAAAGATGCTGAGGAAGTGAGGAAGCTGAGCTCTGACAGTTCCAGGTTTTTTCAGGAGACATAAGTTAAGATGTTACCATCTTTGCTTTCTGCCCACAACTTCCTTAAAGGTTACTGTCCCAACAGCAGTGGAAGCAAGAGCAATATTCCTGTGTTGGTTCCTCAGCCACTGCTCTTCACAGTCCTGTGCTGTGTCCTAAGGCACCTTATGCAGAAGTTCATGTTAATGCCCTGTGAATGACAGTGCCTGAGAAACTGCTGTGTTTTACTTCTGACATGCCTATTTTGGGACTACTGACTGCCTTGAAAGCACAAAGTGGACTGCAGGTATTGATATCACCTTCACCCATGTCTGCACTATCCAAGACAGACTGTCAGTCTGAAACTGACAGTGTTTCAGTGGAGTGAAAAATAGTTAATGGGAAATAAGGAAGCCTTTGGTGTAGCTTGGATGTTTTAAACTAGTGTTATTAGTCCCAGCAGGGACTAATGTGTTCTTCCCCATAAAGGGCCTTCTGGTATATGTGTCCATGTTGCCTCCATATCATCAATTCATATCCTATGAAAAAGATCATGTTACATCTCCATGATGCACAGTATAAATGTCTCCAAGGTTGTTTCTTGCTGCTTGCTTTATTGTTATGACCTCTAAAAGATTTTATATATAGACCATGTGATTTAGACACAGGGATTTTTCTTTTGTTCATATTCAAGTTGTACCAGTTCATTTTACAGCTCGGTGTGTCATTGCCAATGTTTCCCTTCATTACCTTCCTGGTAAAGTTAAATCACGTGCTGGAGGTCTGATGTCTTATTGTTGCATATGTGTGAACTGCTTTAAATGAATACAAGTGCTAAAAGATTTCACGTAGCTCCTGTTTCCAGAGAAACCATTTTCCTGATGTCTGGGCATGTTCAAAGAGGGTAGGTTAATTGTAAACTAAGCATAAACCTTGCTGTGGCTTTGTGCTGAGAAAACAAACAAGAAAAGTTTAAACAAGTTATGATAGAAAAGCTGGTTGTGATAACAACGTATTAAAGTAAATTGTTTGAACACTTGGACTGGTGAATGGGTGAGAGGGTGTCTCCAGGGATAAAAGCAGAAACTGGTGGGAATGTTCTCACTTTTCTGTATTTCTTTGATTAATTCTCTCCTTTTTCTTCTTCTTTTCTCCTCTACATAGCTATTTGAATTGAACCAAGGGAAGGGGAGGAGTAGGTAGGGTGAGATAAGTCTTGGGAACTTTAGTATTTAGATAGTGCTCCTTTTCTCATCTTTTCAATATGGGAGACAACATTTTAAAAACATTTTCTGGCGTGTGTCTTTTTCTTTGGGATTTAGGTTTACATTTATCAGCAGTTTCTTAGTTTATCTACCTATGAGCATACATGACAACTTAAAATTCTAGGATTTGGTTGCCTAGTTCTTGCCATTCTCCCCCCAGATAAGCTGGACATTTCATCCTGTGCATTAGTGTGACACATCACACTAATAAAAATAGCAGTGGCCAAGGCCACATCTGTGCTGCACATTCAAAGAGGAGTGGACTTTCTCATCACTCCAAATGTCTCAAGTCATCAAAATGATCTGAAGCAAAGAGCTTCTGGGCTAAATGGCAGGATGTAAATAAGGGAAGTAAATGTTAAGGAAATGAATGATCTCTAAACCCTCAATTTTTCTTTTTTTTTTGCTTCAATACACTAGTCTGTACTGCAATATTAGCTAACAGGGACATCTTTAAGAGATATCTTTCATTTCAAGCCCCAACATTCAGAAAGCCCTAGCTCCACATGGGGAATTAGCATGGATCAGTATGTATCTATGCTGCCTTGGAGACAGAAGTAAACAAGTTGTGCTATTGAGCAATAGAGTATAAAAAATCTTATTTGCTCTGGGTATTTGTCCTAAATTCCCATCTTTCTACTGCAGATGTAGACATATTTGTTCCCCTTTTTCCACATTTGCATTTTCAACGCCATTAGATCTTCCAGCCCCCTGGATGTGACTTGCTCTGATCCATGGATGAAAAATGCTGTTTGGGGACAGCTATGCACCAGTCAATAAATGGAGCTGATGGACCAGCAAGCAGGACAAATGGACTCTGACTTTAGCCTTACCTATTTGGTCTGGCTCCCTAGCTGATGTGGGGACCAAACTATGTCTAATAATTTCCATTTATCATTGGCAAAATTAGAAATGGCTTTAAAAGCTACATGTTGGGGGAAGAGCGGGATAGCAGGCAGATAGCGCAAGTCTCACTTGCTTAGGAAATCAGGCTAAATACCTTATATTCACAAGTGGCAGTCCCACAGCAGAAGGAATCAGAAACAGATTTTTTTCTGTGGGTTTTTCTGCCTTTGGAATTGAAAAGCACTTACTTTAACTGGTGGGTCAATATCATCATCTGACTCTAGAAAGACTTGATAGGGGTAGTAGGGGTAGAGATCTCTTTCCTTTCCTGGTGATGGAAAACTACTGTGAGTCTTTCCTTTTGAAATATCTCCATACTTATTTGGGCTAAGAAGTGGAATTTCTTTGAGTATATCTAATAACAGCATAGCACTGACTGAGCCGAAAATCCATAAGCAGTCATTACGGAATCACTGAATGGCTGAGGTTGACAGGGACTTCTGGAGGTCATCTGGTCTAACCACCCCTGCTCAGGCAGGGCCACCCAACTTGCCCAGGATGGCTTTGAGTATCTCCAGGTATGGCGATTCCATATGTCTCTGGGCAACCTGTGCCTGTGCTCAGACATGATCTGCATGGCAAACTGCAGCATCTGGCTGGTCATCCCAGCACAAGCCATGAGAGTCTGTGTCTTCTGTTCTTATCTCAGTTAACTATGAACCTGCTGAAGTCAAGAAAGTAACATGTCTCAGAAAGATCAGCATCTGCCCTGAGGCTTTTATTCTTAAATAGTTGTCTTGCAGGTAATGATGTTGTGTTCTTTAAGCAGACAAAATGAATTAGGGGTTTTTTGTTTGGTTGTGGTTTGGGTTTTGGGAGTAAGGGCTGAGTAGGGGAGAGTGTAGAAGAGATTGTTTTTGTTTAGAATACATATATAGCAGTAATGTACCAGAGGTATATATGGGGGTGGTAGGGAGAGGCTATAGGAAATACTCCTTTTCCTGATACAAAGAAGTAATGATAGCAACAGGTTTCAAATGCAAGAGTACTGTATCCCTGACCTATTTTTCTTCTATTGAGAAGGACCAGTCACTGAAGGAAATACCTTAATTGACTTACTTAAATAAGAGTTTATAAATTGTTTTTGAGTCACCATTTATTATTCTTAATTTTGCTGGTAAAAAACCACACCATCAAACCAACAAATACCAGACTAACCAAAGTTGCTGTAATAACTGAGTGGAAACTTTTTTTTGGTGAAAAATAAAATAGCCTAATAGGGGAAGCATATTCTTTGCTGATCTGTTTTGATTGCCTAGATAAATAGCCTAGCAATTATGAAATTGTTGTCCTTTTTACTTACCTGTACAGACCTTCCTTGTAAGGATTATCTCTTTCTTTTGGTGACAAAGTACAAGGGAGTACACTGAAGACAAGAGTAACATTCAGTACAAATATGAAGATTATCATATGTCAAGTAATATAGATTGTTTATTTTACTTGATGTAAATAGTACATTTGACCTTGATGCTTCAGGTTCTTAGTAAATTCTCAGATTTTTTTTTTACAAGGTATTTGTTCTGTATCTAGCTATTTTATCAACACTAATTTGCCTTTCAGTAATCTCATTATCTTAAACAAAATACAGCATTATGGTAGATAACGAATGTTTATCTCACTCATACCATCTTTAGTATTATACCCTGCACACTTCTGCTATCAATTACTCTGTTAGTTTTGTTACTGTTTTGCATCTTGCTTTCCCTTTACTTTAACATTCAGCTCTTTACCAAAAAGTTCCCTTTTAACCATATTCCAAATGATTGCCCCAAGACAAGCTGTATTCAGAAGCAGGCATCTTCTGAAAAAAATTTTGAGCACTTCCGTGTTACACATCTAGATGAAAACCAATTTATTTCTTATTTATAAAATGGATTGCATTTTGATTCTTTTATGTTTTTAATAATAGCTACATACTTTTCAAAGATACATTAATAGATCTTGCTAAGAGTTTGCTATGAGCTTTGTAGTACACTTAAATCAGTAATTCTAATGCAGCACTTTTCATCTATTTTTGGATTTGTTTCTTAAATATTACCCAGTAGGGCTTTCTGAAGTACTGTTTAAAGGAGATATTATCCCTATTTTATAAACCTGGATCTTTGCCAAGTCCACACTAATCAGTCCTGTGCCTGGTAACAAATAACATACTATTTGCAATTCACATTGCAAAGTTGAATGATGTGAACCCATAGATTCATTTTCACCCTCCTGTGTTTGTACTGTCTGAAGCAATGCAAGACATAATGAATATGTTTGCTGTATGACTATCTCCCAAAATAAACCTTAGCTGCCTGAAGAAATGGTTCTGAAACCTGCCATTGCTCAGACTTCCTTATCGTCCTTAAAGTTGAGATTCTGTATATCAGTGATTTAGATTTCATAGTTAAACCCCTGCATGGTGAGCTGGAAAACAGTACCTCTTCCTGGTTGGGCTTTTGTGGAGCATTTTTCCAAAAGACATCCCTGATTCCTGGCACCCAGGTGCTGCAGTTCAACACTGCCTTTCTTCAGCAAAGGCTCCTTGGTCCTCCGCAGACAGAGCTGGAGGGCACAGCTGGCAGTGTACCTTCCTTGAGCTGCTGCTTACACTGCAGCATGGGAGAAACATCACACCCAAAGGCCATTATCACAGGGATGATGTTAAGAGCTCTTCAAGTGAACAGAGGTGAAATATAACATTTCATGACTATTCTAGGGGAGACAAGCTGAATGCTAATAGACTGTGTAAACAGCCCAGCTGTGAAGCAAATACAGAAACAAACACCTTTCCCTCCTCCATACACTCCTTCCTCAGCTGATTTACCTACCAAAGTTTAAATATACTTTTAAGATGCTCTAAGGTTCAGCAGTCCTGTCCAATACAAAAAAGTCTTTCCTTGCTAAGAAACAACTTTAAAATACCTTTGAAGGACACCTGCCGAGGGTCAAGATAACTTTTTGCTGAAACCAAGGATGTCTTGGAATCAGTATTGGCTGGATGGTTCCCTTTCAGGCTGATATACTATGGCGTGCGTCATGGGTCAGTGTGAATGCTGAAGATTCAGGGCACAGGCTTTCTGTGCACAATGAAAGCAGTGAAGTAGTTGAGTAAGAACATGATCCAAAACAGCAGTTTAGTATGTCCAGTTGTAACAATTCACATTTTACTGTGAGTGTGCTGAGGCACTGGAATAGGTTGCCCAGGGAAGTTGTGAGTGCTTCATCCCTGGCAGCATCCGAGGCCAGGTTGGATGGAGCCTTGAGTGGCATGATTTAGTGTAAGGTGTCCCTGCCCGTGCCAGGGAGGTTGGAACTAAATGATCTTAAGGTCCTTTCCAACCCTAACTAGTCTATGATTCTATTTTGTAAGAGAAGAATCTAGTGAAAAGACACCACATTATCAATAAAAATAACAAAATCCTAAGTGTCATATGCTTGCTCCTTCTGTTGAAATGAAGTTATAAGGATAAATTATAAACATTCTCTGACTTCAATAATGGTTTAATAAGAAATTACATTTTCAAGAAAAGAAAGAAAAAGTCTGGTTTTATGTGAACCCGTGATACTTTGTAGTCAGTCTGTACCATTAATTTCATATTTCTTTATGACATCTTTTGAAAAATTCAGTTATTTCCTAAATTGTCTGTTTCCTCCTATGTCAGTGTTGTTTAGACATGCCCACACATGTCAGAATGTTATTATATTGATAGTAATTGTCCTGAAATGTTCATATATTTGAAGAGAAAATTCCTACCTTGTTTAGGAGACAAAATTAGTAGTCAAATAGGCAAAAGAAAAAACAAAGATAGCTCTCTCTTATGTAGAGGATAACAGACATAATATATGACGTGAACACCACATATTGTGCCATGTAGTTCTGTATATTATTGACGGACATGAGCTGTAATTCCTGCTTAGAAAAATTCTTCTTTGCACCTAAGGAATAAATTTTAAATTAGACATTTATTTTTCAGTGCCTGCTACTAACCGTGCCTTGTTTTAAAGAACACTTCATCTGCAATTCTGCAAGAAATTCATACTTTTGATACAAAAGATTGATGATAAAACTGTGGCTGTTAAATAAGAAATGAATTTGTGACTCTATCAAATATACACTTAAGTTTTACCAGGCTATTTTCTTTGGTACCTTACATACTTCTACGTAAATGATGTAACAATACTGGGGCATAAGTCTGTTAAATCCCTTTAGTTCCTGTTTTCTAGGTTGAAAGCATTATAAGCACAAGAAATAGAGTGCTCAGAATTTGTTGCTTCATACCAGGAAATAAGTTTTAATAAAAAAAAACCCCAAAACACCAAAGTAGTTTTCAGGGCTGATTTTAAGGTAAAGTATAAAATAATGGATGAGAAAATACCAAAAGATGAGGGAATGGGCATGTAAGGAAATTACTAACATTGAATGAGATCAGTAGACATAAAAGGACAAGGGTTATACAATACATGATATGCCAGAGAAATTATAAAAACCAGGATAGAGAATATGATTCTGGAAATATGGCAAGAGGTCCTATTTGAATTATGTTATGACTCTACTGTAGGCTTTTCTGGTCGGACTGGACATAGAGAAGAATCTCTGTAAAACAGTGCAGGAAAAATAGAAATCCTATTTCTGCTAACTTTATTTTACCACCTTGGACTGGAATTTTTTCATAGCAAAAAGGTGATGTCAGATAATGCTGTGTTCTGTAATAGGGCACAAAGTATGATATTTTGGTACATCCCTGGCAGTGTTTAAGGCCAGGTTGGACAAAGCCTTGGGTGGCATGGTTTAGTGTGAGGTGTCCCTGCTTATGGCAGGGAGGTTGGAACTAGATGATCTTATGGTCCTTTCCAACCCTAACTATTCTATGATTCCATAGCGGGGGGTGTGAAAACTGAATTAAGTTGGTCACAATGGAATATTGTAAACATCCATCTATAGCCTGTCCTTATTAAAGGCAGTAAGTTCCAGTTATACTCATTTTGTCACCAGACAGTCAACAGTCCAAGAAGAGGTGATTGTCCTTTGAGCTCATGTTCTGAGAAATGCTATATAAATTACAGAAAACAAACTGGATGTTCATGAGTTTATTCAGTTTAAATTAAACAAAAGAATAAATAAGATTAGGTCTGTAGTTAAACATTTTAATTTTGAAAAGGGAAGACTAAGATTAAGAAAACTAATTAGTGAAGTCAACTGGAATGAAGAGCTAGAGGATTTTAATATAGGCAAGACTTGGAACGTAGAGGAAGCTGACCAAGACTGCATGCAAAACCTATGAAAACCTATGAACAAATATTTAAAGAAAACTTAGGGATGTACTGGTTAAATGAGAAATGCATCATGGGTTTACTAAGGTTGATTATGCTAAGGTTGTGTTCCTCTGTATAACTGATTCTCTGGGAAAAAAGAAAAGCAAATAACTTTCCACGAACAAAGCTAAATCTAGTCTGTCAGGATTTCAGAAAGGCATTTAATATGATCTCACATAGGAAATTATTAGGTAAACCTTAGAGAATGAGAATTAATAAAAGAATTATGGGGTACTGGACCATAAAGGAATATGGCTAACAATAGCAGGCTTTGCTAAAAGGGCACTATTGGTCTGAAAGGTATGTTTTTTTAATAGAATGGACAAGGATCATTATTAGGGCAAATTGTATTTAATGATTTCTTTAGTGGTGTTAGTGTAAAACAGAAGATAGATGGATTTTCAGTACAAAGGATGAATGTAGTGCTATAAAAGTACAGATAAGATAAAATGTAAGAATATCTCATAAAAAAAATCACATAGCTTTGCACTAAATATTTCTGCTATAATTTGGAGACTCATCAACATGAAATGTTGATGGAGATAAAACAGCATGGACTAATTAAACCAGTGTGACCATGTCTGGAATTTTATGCACAGTGGTGATAATGAATATTTAAGAAGACAAACTGGAATTGTGTTAGGAACAGAGAAGCATATCATTCTACCAGTTATATTAAGAGAATCTTTTATGTCAGGAAAGAGAAAGAGCTTGATGTGAAGAAAAATGTGTGTTGATAAGTGATTACTTTGTTCCACAGTGCAAACACAAAGGTGGTAAAAGAGGTACTTTATCGAAAGAGCAATCTTGGCACAAGAGTAAATGGGAATAAATTGGCCATGAACAGATGCTGGCTGGAAACTGGAAGGTGAACCTTATTACTCAAAGGTGCTAGACTAGTTTTTCAGAGGAATGTGTAAGGGTAAAACCTTAGTTTTAGATGAAACTGGTAGCCTTATGAAACTGAAAATAAGACCTATCTCTACAGGAAGGGTGGATTGAACTTGGTAACTCTTTCAGCCATCTCTCTTGCATTACCTATGGAATTATGAGTGCAATTAGACATTGTGTGTCTTGATTGTATATCTTGTCAGGATTTTTATCCAAAATTCTTACGAACTGCACAAAGCAGAAGCATTAAATTACTCCTGCTAATATTATGCATAGTAGCTATATAATGTTTAAGTGTTCACAGTATTCTGTTAACACATCTGACATTCTGGCCTCCCTACAGGTGGGCAGATATTGTTCTTAGTTTGCCGAAGACAAACACATTGGCTTGTTCAAGGTTATACTACAAGCCAGTGGCAAAAATTGATTTGCAGTTCTATCAGACATGGGTCTCAATCTTTGGTTGTGAACCCTAAACTGCAAATAGGTTGGCATGAACTCTGTTTTCCTAATTAGGGGGTCTTCAGGACAAGATTATTTCATTTCTAGTCCTTCATTCTGTAGTAGTATTAACCAATTCATTGTTATGCTGAGAAGGTAAGACCAAAAAGTTTATGGATAGAGAAGCAGGTAATGCTAATTCCAAATAGTAATAAAATTGGAGGTATGTAAACCCAAGATGATCTCATTAAAGTAATAAACAGAGAAGGACATTGAAGACCAGATGGAAATCCAAATAGGAAAATCTATAATAGGACATAAGGATGCAAATTACCCAGAGCAGAGTTTTTCCACATTTGAATGTAGTTCCTTATGTCATAAAAATATATATACATCAAATACAATCTGTTAAAGTATTTGTATTGAAATCACAATTTCTAAATAGACATACTTTGGATGCTTCCAAATTAATGAATATGCATGGAATTTTTACCTTCCATTTGAAGATTCAGTGGAAAATGTCAAATCTTTTGTGATGTGTGGAATCAGAATTTCACATTTCACATGTCTGAAGCTTTTTCAAAGGCTTTATCCTTTTGTACATACATGCACATGAAAGTATATTCATTGAATAGTCCATATATAGAATATTAAAAGAACTTATGGGTAATTATAGACCAATAAGAGACTTCTTTTTTAGTCAGTATACATTTTTCTCCCTTTATCAGTATCTATCAAGCTTTGGTAATAGGAACCATGCCAGAAGGATTTGAATTTCATCTGAGCAATGAAGTGCAGAAAGAGCCATCATAGAGGCTTTAGAGATCCATATGTTGTCCTTTGCAGATAAATGTGCAGGATGAGAAAAACTGGCTACATTGAAGATCCCTTTATCACTGTCACAGGCCTTGCATAGTTAATATGTAAACATAAATGTCAGAATGTTTCAGTGTTGGAAATAGTCCTCCAAGTCTCTTGCTGAAGATTGATTGTTTCATTATGAAAGATTTCCCACCCCAGGAAATGTTCAAGGCCAGGTTGGATGGCACTTTGGGCAATCTGGTTTAGTAGAAGCTGTCCCTGCCCATGACAGTGGAAGGGAACTAGGTGATCTTGATTCTACAATTCTGTGATTTCAAATTTGTGCCCTACAGCCTTGTTCACAGTCCCCCTCCAACAGCCTGTTCAGGCTTACCTTGTCTTTTCCATGAAATACATGCTTGAAGGAGAAACAGTGAAGACTGATAAAGCCTACTGGACAACAGAATAAGTGCATTAGGATGTCTGCTGCAGGAACAAGTATTGCCTTCGAATCGGTTTCTATCATATATAGACTATATATAACAGTAAGGCACAACATGGTGTTTGTTTAAATTTAACCCTTTGTATAAAAAAAAAAACCAAACCCAAACGATAAAAGTGTGTATGCATCTCCACTCTCAGAGACAGAGAACCAGAAAAAAATAGGAAATACACACTATAAAGAGTTATTCACACACCAGGTAGCGTGCATTATGTTATTCTGTGCAGTGCTCCAGGGGAGAAAGCAGGCATCATTTCTATTGCTTTTTTTCTTCCCAAGAAAAGATATTGACTTCTAATCATGCAAAGACAGTGTTTAGCACTCATTTTCACTTATTAGTATTGCTTAAAAGATGAGCATTTAGCAATAGCCCAAGTTCTTGCAATGTGGTTAACACTTGCCCTGACTTTATTTTCTAGGCACTCTAGCTATCCCTGTCCTGGAGATAGCTCTTAATACCCCTTTTGCAGAAAAAAAAAATCTCTCATATAGGAAAGAAATGCCAGGTGTAAATCTTTTTGTGTTTCCTTCCCTTCTGCTACTTCTTTCCCTCAGTTACCAATTTTAAAGAAGATTCCTGTGGAGGTTTGGCACAAGGCAAAATTGAGCAGCTGGCAGTCCCTTAACAGCAGAACAATCCTTGTAGTCCTTTCAAATTAATTGATCTTAAGTTGTTCTTTGAACTACATTGCTTTCCACTAAGGTGAGTTTGGTTTTCTGTTGCTGTAAATCTGTAAATAGTTTCAGAGCCATCTTGCCCTATTGGTGTAATCGGATCTTATTCCACAAGTAGCCAGGTGACAGTGGAGAGCTATGTCACAGTGGAAAACAATGAGACATCACATAGAGTGTAAAAAAATAAAAAGAAAGAAAAAACCTTGGCAACATATTTCTGAATTGTTTTGGGACTGGAGAGTCGCAGTGCAAATTTAGGATTGCTATTCTGGGTGGCAAATGTTCAAAAGCACTTCTAGGCCTCACTGTAGGATAAAGTTAAATGCCACATCCATTACAATTCTTATGGTAGACAGACAGTGTGTATTTTGGACTAAACACAGCTAACCTTCTTGCTGTAGGATTACTTTTAGAAAGCAGTCAGCATGTGGTGTGGACAGTATTCAATGCTGAGCTGCCAGATTCTGACCTCACCCTGATTTCACTCCGTCAGGAACTCCAGTGGAGTTAGCAGAAGTCATTAGGACTATTTGAAATTTACACCAGAGGATATAATTTTGGAAGTCAGCCCATGCCTGAGTAGCATCTCCTGAAGCAATGTTTCTATTCTAGCCGCTCTCTGAAGTTGTTCTACTAATGGGATTAGAAGGCTACCCCTATCAACAAAAGGTTGTTATACAGTAAAAATTGATTTTTAAGTACTAATAATACTTCGTCTATTTTCAAGTTTCACATCCTGCATTCTTCTGTAGAATGATTTTGGACCCTGTTCCAGGTTCTAAACATAGAAAGGGCTGATTTCAAGGTAGGGCATTATATGTAATAAGCAACAAAACAATTAAAAACAATATAGTGGCTAGTTCTTCTGAAAGGCTAGGCTGGACAAAACCATTAATCTATACAAGTTGATCCTTCTAAAAATGCTTCAGCACTAATTTAATGAACTGCAGTAAATAATGGATTGTACGCTGTTATTTCACATGAATTTTTCCATACTAAAACCATGCTCAAACTTATATTTCCTTCAAATTTAAAGTCAAAGAATATGCTAAATAACACTACTTTTCCCCAGAATCCTAGGACCTGTGAGTCAGGAAAGCGTGACTGAATCCAATTGGTTGTTGCTATTCATAATTGTAAATTATGAGTAAAGGTTGCTAATTCTCACATAACAAAAAGGAAGATTTTGAAATGTCAAAGTCCGAAAGGCAAGTAGAACAACTGTGGATTTATTTGTAAATCTCATTTTTAAAAATAATTTTCATAGTTTGTTAACTCTAACTATTTTGTTGGTTGGTATTGGTGGAGACTGAGGAGAGGCCAAGTAGTGTCTTATGTCATGAGATCCCCAGATAAGCAAAGTTCTTTGCTTCTCTATGCAAATACCTTAACTCATTTAGGTATTGAGTCTCCTGGGAGAGAGAACTGCACCCAAGAGTAACTCATGACAGTTAGTCACCCTGCAGAACTCATAAATGCATTTTAAATGCTTATAGAGTAGAAAGTTTTGCCTTCATACCTTCATGAGTGTTTCAGTGGGGAATATATGGGCGTATGAATTCATATTTGCCATCAAGGATGTAAGTGAATATTTAAGACCATGTGTCATTTCTTTGCAGAGTTCGACTTCCCTGAGAGCCACTGGTGAGCAGTTTAGAACAGAAGTTTAGTCTCTAAACAGGGTTTTAAACTCCATTCTTAATCCATTTCTTCATTTATTTGTTTACCTTCAGAATCTATTTATAGCACACACAGACAAAATTGTTATTTTCTCTCTTTAAAAAAATTCAGAAAGCTGGGGTAATTGAAATAATTGGTCAGGTTGCTTGTAATAGCTCTTGAGAGAGAAGGCATTTATCTGAATATTGTATTAGGATTCATGCTTTGTACTTGTATGCTTAATCACACAGTGCTCATTAGTCACTGTTATATGGAGAGAAACGTCTAAACAAAGTCAAGATATGGAAATCTATACATATAATTTCACTCTTATGTATACACTCTCCCAATTTTATGTGTCTATTTTGATGTAAAAAAATGACCAACTCAATTAAAGTCCGAAGAGTAGCTCTCTTTTTTCTTCCCTCCTTGTAGCATGGTTATCTTCTGTCTCCCCTGGCTGAAGTGAACAGTAACAATATGCACAGAACTTTCTCTGCCACCTGACTTTCAAGCTTAGTATGTTTCAGGATATAGCAGAGGTTTAAGGTCCTAGTTTCCCAATGGTTAAATTAAATCAGCTTTTCTGGAAATACTTGTACACATGTTTTGGGGGTGCAGGGCATTTCCTGCAGCAGCTCAGAAAAGCTATCTCTTCTTTCAATAAAGCTTTGATATTTCTTCCCTGTGTAAGATCTTTTACTGTTTAAGGTCACACTGAAGATCATCATAAAAGCAATGGTTCTTAGAGTGCAGTTACTCATTTTGACTTTCTTAAACGATACCACACCTGGATCAGTAATTCTGTCCCTTCCTCCCTTTTTCAAGCCACAGTGAAGTCTAGTAATTGCGCAGATTTTAGACTCAGAATTGTTGACCTTTAAGCAGAAAATTATTCTCTAGTCCTAGCTAGAGAGGAGATTGTACTTCACTGTGATAATTAACAGAACTAGGATATTAAAGTTAATTTAAAGCATATTTATGGGAATGAAATGCATTAGTATTAGAATTTAATCATGATGCAAGAGTTTGAGAATTCTAATCTCATTTGGTGAGGAAGAAATAGATGTCACTCAGTACCAAGAACAACAATGGCTTCAGCTAACCTATTTTCTATGCATTGCCACAGGCTGATAACATAAACATACTGACCTGTCGCATGCCACCCAAGCCATGGCAGTTTTAATCTGGAAGCTGTTAATTTCTGAAGGTGTGCCATCTCCATTGCTTGAGATCATGAACGCATAACCTATCTGATAAATTGCATTCAAGTGCATGTTTTTTACCTTGTTGCTCAAGGAGAAACTGTATTTCAGAAGTAACAGAAGTGAACATGTAACACCAGCTCACCTCCAAGCAGCTTGTTCAGTTTACTGAAACTTGTAATGGATCTCTCTCCTATTTTTCCCTCAACATTGACATAAAAAACAAAAGTGCTCAACAAGGCTATGGAATAGGAAAAAGATAATCTGAAAGCATAGAAAAATGGCAAGGGTGGTTTTGGTTTGGTTTAGGTTTTTGTAATAGTTTGAAATATTTGGTATATCTGATATTTAAGACATTTCAAACAAGCAGCGGTATGGCTTGTCATGCATACAACATCTGTCATGACTGACCACATTACACAAAGCTCAGACTTCAACCTTACAGCTTCTGTAAGTATTACACCCCATTTTCATCTTAAAGGCTTCATATTAGGGAAAGCCTTCAACATAAAACTTACTCTCTGTGCCCTGGATTCTTGAGTTTTCATCTTTGAAATACATTTATACCTATGCAGCACATTTAATGAGGGTTTTTTGCCAATTTTAATTATGATTAAATATATAATCTGCCAGCAAAATGTCACTAGAGAAGCAGTACTGAGGAGAGTTTTTCCTTGAAGGAAGAATTCTGTTAAGAGCCTACTGAAAAGATGATAGATATTAGTTAGGTGAGGCCAGCTGACTCTCTTCCTGTAATACCAGAGTATTGAAGTTTTCATTCAAGTGTACTGGAATCGATGTAGAGGTGATAAATCTTTGAATGAATCTTTTGGTTAATAGCTGAAATACTGAAGCAAGAGCTCATCAGCCTGCAGATTATGAGTGGCATGTACCCTGGTTCTGCACAGGCTGGACTGGTCCTGCTTAGGCAGTTGCCTTGTAGCAAGTCCCTTCCCACTCACACCATGCTATGAATATATGATTCTTTAGCCCAGAAAATAAAGTGAAACAAGAAACTGGAAGAAGGGGACAGGTCCAGCAGAGGTTCTTCAAGTCTCCTGTAATATTCCTTTTGCAAATATTTTCACTGTTTTCAATCTATGATTCTTCTGGGTTCAAAGTTTTAGTCTATGATTCCTGTGTATTTCAGCCTGGCTGAATCACACTAAGATGCTGCCACAGCTAAGATAGATATCTCAGCTAAACCAATTAGTATCAGTAATACCCAATGTTGATTTATGGTTTGGTTTGTTGATTATGAAATGATGCGGTGCACATAATATCTGTGTAACTTTTGGTCAACTCATATTCAAAACTTCTTTCAAATGGGACTTTATAAAATAGAAATAGTGTTTTTTCAAGTAAGTGGTTGGAAACAAATACAGCAAAAAATAGAAATTATATTTTTCAGTGTGCCAAGAAGATTGTATAACTTTAAAAGGAAGAGAATGCTTTCCTTGGAAACGCTCTTAGCATAACCACAGAAACACGGAACACTGCACAATAGCTGCAGCTCTGCACCACATTTACTTGTAGACATTTCTGCATATAGAAGATAAAAAACCATATTCTTTAGCATTGTATCTGAAGCTACCTTGGACTTGGCAGTTCTCAGATGTTCTATTAAGCATAGACAATACAGGTGCAATGAACTCTGGAGAAGTTTGGAATGGATTTTTCCTTTTCTCCTTTTCTCTTTCTTACTGTCATCCTTACTTCCTTTCATTCTTCTTTCTCCTTTTTCTTCTTTTTCTTTCACCCATTCTTTTTGTTCTCTCTTTATGCTTTTTTTGTTTGTTTTCAGTTGTCCTATGGCTCAGTTATGGATAGAAACATTGGCTTTATTTTAAAATTATAACCGTTTATGAGTCACATGGAAAGCTTTTGCCTAAAAGAAATAAAAGATAAAAATATTAATTGAAATACTTGAATAATTTTATTTCAAAATGTTGATATTTGGAAAAATAAATATCAGATTTTAATTAGGGTGGGGTTTTTTGAACTTTCTATGTCTGGAAAACAAAATGACATATTTTCACATATTCTTTGATTAACAATAATTGTTTGAACCACACAATCTAAAATTAGATTTTTTACATATGTTTTTCCAGTTTATCCATAAAAAATCAATTTATCACAAAGCTCTAGTAAGATTTCTGACTGCTTGTGCTTCCTTCCTCAGCTTCCCATCCTTCCCTTCCTTCCTCCCAGAGAAACTTGCTACAGGTTTGCTATACATCAGTTTATTGACATAGATTCACACAATGGTTTGGGTTGGAAGGAACCTTAAAGAACATCTAGTTCCAACCCTCCTGCCACAGGCAGGGACACCTTTCACTAGACCTTGCTCAAACCTCTGCCCAACCTGGCCTTGAACACTGCCAGCAATAGAGCATTCACAACTTTTCTGGGCAACCTGTTCCATCCTCATAGTAAAGAATTTCTTCCTAATGTCTAATCTAAATCTCCCCTCTGACAGTATAAAGCAAATTCTCCTTTGTCCTGTCACTGCATCCACTTGTAAAAAGTCCCTCTCCAGCTTTCTTGTAGGACCTTTTTAGATACTGGAATACTGAGATTTCCGTGGAACCTCCTCTTGTCCAGACTAAACAGCCACACGTCTCTCAGCCTGTCCTGGCTCTGTGTGCTCTGGTATGTTTCCAATGACAAAACCCAAAAAGATCATTAATCTAAAATCTGAAGGTCACTAATTAGCTCATTTTTGTTCCATAACAGAGGAAACTATTTTAACTTCTGTAGCATCTAAACTGAGTAGAAATGCTTCATTAATCTTAGAAATTTGAAAGCAAGTATCTGATGATGGATGACAATGTAGAAATAGCCCTGGATAGGAAGACACAGAAAGATTAGACAGTGTTTAGTATCATAAAGCAATTGTTATGTACTCAATAGAATAAGTGATACAAGAGCACAATGCACTGTTGTGCATGAGGAACGGTGATTTGAAGCAGTAAAGAAGCTATTCTGCTGAGTAAAGCTTTGTGTGTAAATAGTGAGATTTATTTCAGAAATCTTGCCTAAGCTATGCCAAAAGTTCTCTCACAGCAATGCTCAGCACCTTATTAATATTTTGAGAAAGAGACTCTAGTTAATATATTCAAACAGAAAGCTTCCTTCTAGGACATGGTGTTTTCACTTTGTTGCCATATATTTTATTGCTCCTTTCTCAGAGGTTCTTTGATAATGCACTGAAAATAGTTTAGGAAGCCTGAGCATGTCTCATTGTCCAGCTGGACTCAAAGCAGCGTCCTGAAAGGAAATTCATGCAAATATCAAATATACAGAAAGCAGCCTCCTGTCTTGTGGTAGCATTCAGGAGACAATTCAGTGTTCATTTAAATTAATTAACCAAATCGATGGATCATGATTTTGCATAATCATTTATAAGTTGGAGTTTAAAAACTATTCATTGAAATTGAAAGCTAAATATTGGTCAGTGCTATCTATTACAGCATGTCACAGAAGTAAAGCATGTCTTCATATATAAACCTAAGGATTTTGATATTTTCATTCATTCCAGATGGATATAAAAGTCAAAGTTGATATTTTTGTGGGTTATATTTGGGAATATTTCAATAAACATACAGTATTAAATACATTAAATAATACTATAATGTATAACTCAAAGCGAATGACGATGAAACAGTAAAATCCAGATGCCTTATTTCCACACATTTATTACAACTTTTTTAAATTGACATGTTTTGACAATGCACTTTGATTTTAATGAAGCTGTCTTTCCAGTTGAAGAGTCTTCCACTGTAGTAATTAAGATTCTCTTAGATTTCCAGTTGAAGTACTCTAGAGAATAGCTTATTCTTTTCAAAGTGTTTCCTTTCAGCAACAAAAAGGTTTGTCCCTCGTAATCTAATGTGGAATAAGTGATGAAATCACTTTGATGAGATCAGGACCACTTAATAATTTCTCTTAATAAACAAAAAAACACCACAAAACCAAACTGCAAACAACACAACCCAACAAACTGTTCTTCCCTTATCAGCATCCTCCCATAAATATTTGGTGAGCATGTGAGAAAGGTTAGACTAGTTACAAAATTTGTTTGTGGTGCTTGGATTTTTTTTAACAAAACTTTAAACATCAAAACTTTCATCCTTTTTATACTTTATTCAGTCATCTGGCTATAAAAAAAGTTGCCATTCATGTACTGGTTGCTGTAGCTATGAAAATTTGTGAGCTGTAAAATCCCGACTTACAATTCATCCATGTTCCTTGTCTAATAATATTTCTTTATATAGCAAGAAATAGAAATATTGAAAAGATATGAGACTCAGTACAACTGTTTAAACTGAAGAAACCAAATCTTATTACTTCAGTGGTTTGACTCAACTTGTACTTTTTGTTCCCTGGATGAAACTTTAGGAGACAATGCTAACATTTTGTTTTTACTTTCTGATGTTCTTGAAAAAAAATCTCACAGAGGAGATTAAAAATACTATTTTCTGCAATATCAGCAGCCAGTGCTGTGTCCCAGTGCCAGCTTTATCCTTTCTGGGAAATTTGATGTGCATCAGATTCCATTTGAAGGACCATTGTTTGGCTATTAAAAGACTAAGCTGTTTATAGAAGAGCATGCTAGAAAGATGCATGAGCTGTCTTACAAATTAAGATTCTTTTATTTCTGTTCTGGTTTTGCTTCCACAAAAGACATGCACTGTGTGAGAAGAGACTGTGGTGTGAAATACTCAGATTCTGTTTTATTTACAAAGTTACCAAAATGAGAGGTCCCAAATGAAATTGATAAAATAAAAATAAGGGAAAGAAAAAGAAAAAAACTAGACACTCTGGCCTGCTATAGGCCTTTACCTATTGCATCATCACATTGTAATTAGATTTATTACAGCTGTATGTGCATGGTTCGAGTAAGTGGGCTATGTGATGTGATTTTGATTGGCTTACATGTCATGCCAAGTTCAGTAATGCGTTAGAGCCTGCCTTGGCCTTCTGCTGTAGGAAACATTTCCTGTACAAAAATCAGCCAGTCCACTGAAATCTTTCAGAAGTATTTCACTGCAACGCCTGGCAACATTTTCTAAATTAGATTGGAGACTTAACCCATCGACAAAGTAGCTGTTACCTGCTGCCTTTCCTCTCCTTCTCATCACATACAAGAAATCTTTGTTGAAGTTTCTCCTTTCAGGCCTATTTGCAAATCCTGCTCATCAAGAGACACAAATGCCTTTTTTTATTTCTACCACAGGCTTCAGGCTATTTCTAGCTACTCAAATAATTAATAACACTGGGCAGCTCGTTTCATCTGTCTGTGTTTTTATATAGCCTTTCTGAGAATAGAAGGAATAACTCTAAACCCATCTCAGAGATTTCTGAATGACAGATTCAATTTGTAATGAATAGTATGGATACTCAGAAATAATCATATAGTAATGTAATAATATATTTGCTCATATTATAAGTCTTGCTGCATGTACATTATGCCAACCATATCAAGATGGATTATGGTTAAGAATTTGAATCTACTGTTGAATAGTCTGGACCTCTTCCTCTTTTCTGTCTACTTATGAAACCAAATTTGAGTCTATTTTAACGTTACTATGAATAATGAACAAATCTAAATTGCATTAAACAGAAACAGGTTAAATAAGGGAAAGTTAATCTAAATCTGATACTAAGAAAATGTTCATACAGGGTGCAAGACCTTATGGAGGCTGAAACCAGCTGATAAATTGTATGATTGTCTTCGAGGGATCTGTTATTACTTTACACCAGATGCTCACTGTCTGTAAAGACTTTTTACAAAGTTTTGCTATTTATATTACATCATCTGTGCAATTTTCTCCACAAGTGGGTAGTGAAGAGTAAATCATTGAAATGCAAATGTACACTTGCATATTTAATCTCTTTAAACTTTTAGTGGCAAGCAAGTTTTTGGCAAACACACCCTTGCCCTTTGGAGAGAGAATTGATGGTAATTCTCCAGTTGCAGCCTCAATTAATACAGTGTATGGATTTCATATTCTTGCTTTCTTAGGAGTGGGAGATGACCCTGTATTTCAGTCATGCAAAAATAATTCTCAAACAACCAGCAAGTAAGTAAATAACATACAAACATTTGTCTGAATCTGTGAGTAATGGTCTAGCATCCTATCTGGTCAGATGAGAGAATTTAGGTTGTCTTTGTGCATCCTAAGCTCAAATTCCTTTTTGTTTGAAATCAGTAGACTTGCATAGATAGTAGAGTCCTGTCTGCTCCCTTAGTACATCCATTATGTTAGGGACTTTATAAAACAAACAAAAGTTAAGTCTTTGGTTTTGTCAGGTTACTTTGTGATTGATCAGCGTATTTATTTCTTCTTGCTCATTTTAGCAAGGGAGTTCAGTTTTAGTGATGATGAGCTCTACATATAGCTCTAGGTGTGCAGTTTGTTGCAGGAATTATATAAAATATATACATTCCTGGAGCAGATAGCTTTGAAAATGCTATCCTAATAAATGATTTAAATAAGCCCATGAAATAAAATGGGGAAGTATTTATTCTATAGGCTGCATATAAAATGCCCATAAATCAAGCACTGAAATTAAATTAAATAGTGGGCATAAACTGTTTAAATAAACCTGTGTAAAACTGTAATACTTTGTGTAGAACTACAGTCAGCACTGTTTTGTGTAACTAATAGTATTTGTATGCTTTTTTACTATACTAAATGAAAGTCTTTAGTCCCTGATGGGTTATAATTTTCCTTTGTCTGCTTTGCAGATGGCATAGTATGTTATTGTTTGCTACCAAAATATAAACTTCAGTTATAGAAATGTCTTACTCTTTGCTTTAGAAGGAGTAAATTATGTACAAAACATAAATTGCTGTTACATGCTTTGGGACAAAAGGTAAATTATGTCTTAAATTTAAGAGAATTGTATGAGCAAACTGTGCACATTTATATTGCTGATCTCTCTGATGTCAAGGCTGTGTTAGAAATTGTGTCTTAAAAACAAGTTACCTATGATGCAAGCATCATAGGTAACAAATTACTCTTCTGGGTATTGGGAACAATGTTTTGATTCTGAACTGCTGAAGTCACAGGAACTTTATCATTGTCTTCAGTCTGTATGGAGTAAAGGAGAAAGAAAAGGGTGAAGAGATAGAGAATAAATTAGAAAACAATAAGATAAAAGCAAATAATTTTAAAAAGTAGGAACTGACAAGGGTGGCTATAGATCCAGCCATGCTCACTGCAGGAAAATATAGAGGAAAAACATGTATAAAAAAAGAACATAAAATGACACTTTATTTTTCTTAATTAATAAACATGGGACTAGGATTAATGAGCTTTATCTTCTTATACAAACTTAAGCTGTAGAGATAAATTTACAGAATATAATTGCACAATGAAATATTCTGACAATAAAAACTGCAGAATTACTGGTACGGAAGGTAGTTAGAGCCACAACTTGTAATACATACATAAAAGCAGCTTTATTGTGACAAAATATAGCTATCTGGTTTTGAAAACCACAAATAAAGAGCACAGATCCAGCAATATGTAAAAGCTGTAAGAGTCCCATTAACCACCACTAGAGTGTGGTGGCCAGACCAGCAGTCCTGGAGTTTGAAGTCCTCATTCGCAGTGCAGTCTCACTGACCTTCTGGGTGATCTCCTTTTGCTTGCTGCAGTTGTTTGAAATACCAAATGTAATTTGTATTTAAGGAAAGTAATATTCATGGACTAAATAGTTTGTGTTGGTTTGAACTCAATGCATTTACATTAGGATTGGATTTGGCCCCTTACATGTTGTCATTTAGAAGCTGATCAACTCTTTTATTCTTCTTACAAAGCAATAGGTTCCTGTAAACCATGTAATCTCTTCCATGCCAGACCTTCCTCTCCAGGAAGTAAAACTCTGATGTCTGGTATATGGGATAAAGCCAATAAATGAAGGTATGAGACAGCATTTTAGTGCATCTAGAAAAATGTCTGGCTGTTGGTTTCTGTTTATTATCATATTCTACTTTTTAGCAAATATATTAAATAGATTTATAAATTCCTCAGAGTCAATAGTATGGTAATGGAATAGTGTCAAAAGACAGAAACACATAAACACCTGAACTTTTTCAGGTCTCTAAAACGGCACTAAAACTGCCAATGTAACCTGTACTTACTAAGAAATCTGAACCAATAAGAGTGATATTTATACCTCCTAAACACTCTGTCAACAGAGAAGACACAATGATGGAAATGGTTCAGCTGAATATGTGCTGCTCAAGTAATTTGGATGTAAATTTTCTAAATATTTATCTTAGAAATATCATATTAGCCTTTATTATGTGGTTATTCTACAGTAATCTGTCAATATTTTGTAATTATTCATCTCCTAAAGACTATTTATGAAGTGTTTCTGTACTGCTGGAATTACAGAGTGGGTGTTTCAAAATGAGTGTGCACTTCATAGAATCATAGAATAGTTAGGGTTGGAAAGGACCTTAAGATCATCTAGTTCCAACCCCCCTGCCATAAGCGGGGACACCCCACACTAAGCCATGTCATGCAAGGCTTCATCCAACCTGGCTTTGGACACTGCCAGGGATGGAGCACTGACAACTTCCTTGGGCAACCCATTCCAGTGCCTCACCACCCTAACAGGAAAGAATTTCTTCCTTAGATCCAGTCTAAACCTCTCCTGTTTAAGTTTTAACCTGTTACCCCTTGTCCTGTTACTACATAGCAAAAAGGACTGCACTCATCCTGGCTTCAGCAGTAGCAGTCATTTTTCTCCTTATTAGTAGCTGCTGCAGTGCTGTGGTTTTGACTTTCAGTGTGGGAACAGCGCTAATAAGGCCAATGTTTTTGGTTGCTGCTCAGTAATGTTTACTCTGACCAAGGACTTTGTGAGTCTCATGCTCTTGCCAGGGAGGAGGGGAAGTCTGAAGGAAGCAGAGACAGGACCTAACCCAAACTAGCCAAAGAGGTATTCCATACCACAGCACGTCATGCCCAGTACATAAACTGGGGGTAGTTACCTGGAAGGGCAAGATCACTGCTCGGGTCGGGCCGGGTATCTGTTGGTGGGTGGTGAGTGGTTCTGTTCTTTTCCCTTGTTATTTCCCTTATCATTGTTATTATTGGTGGCTGCAGCAGTGGTTTGTGTTATACCTTAGTTACTGGGCTTTTCTTATCTCAGCCCATGGGAGTTACATTCTCTCAATTCTCTGCCCCATCCCTCCAGGAGCAGCGGGAGGAAGAAAGTGGGGGGGGGGGGGGAGGAGAGGAA
>NDXB01004023.1:0-17203 GCA_002631895.1 Agapornis roseicollis
CAACCTCCCTGGGCAACCCATTCCAGTGCCTCACCACCCTCACAGGAAAGAATTTTTTCCTTACATCCAATCTAAATCTCCCCGTTTAAGTTTGAACCCGTTACCCATTGTCCTATTGCTACAGTCCCTAATGAAGAGTCCCTCCCCAGCATCCCTTTAGGCCCCCTTCAGATCCTGGAAGGCTGCTATGAGGTCTCCACGCAGCCTTCCCCAGGCTGAACAGCCCCAACTTTCTCAGCCTGTCTTCATATGGGAGATGCTTCAGTCCCTGATCATCCTCGTGGCCTCCTCTGGACTTGTTCCAACAGCTCCAGGTCCTTTTTATGTTGAGGACACCAGAACTGCACACAATGCTCCAGGTGAGGTCCATTGAGAGCAGAGGAGAGGGGCAGGATCACCTCCTTCCACATGCTGGACACACTCCTTTATAAAGGGCTCAAGTAATGTTCAGTAGTTACATGGGAGAAGGGAGCAAGTGGATTGTGCAGAGTACACTTGATATATGAAGGGAAAAGCAAATGAAAATCCTTTTAGCAGAAGCATATTTACAGATCTTGTCATGTAAAGCTTCAAATAGTTGTGCCTTGGTGCACAGGGGTTTCACATGCTAAAACTTAATACAAGTCCAAAGGCTTGAATAACTTAAGAGGTAAAAATCCCAGTGATCAAAACTGGTGACGTTTTGGCCTTTGTTTTGACCAGTTTTTGTCTATTCTGGCTGCCTGAATTTCTTCCTGACTCCTGGCGATTTGGTGCACTCAGAAAGGTCCTGGGTGGCCCAGTTTGCACTGTTTCTATTACTGCGTGGTATACCTGTATTGGTTTTGATTGTGGTTTGTTCTTTTGTGTTTGCAGATATAGGAGGGAAATGCACCAAGTGGTTGGCTTTAAAGAAATCACACTGCCTCTATCAGCAGATTTATATCTTATTCTATGAGAATGATATCATCATAGCTGCACCATTAATGATATTAAAGTGATTCAGTTGTAGATTTAGAAATTAAACTCCGCTTTCTAAGCCAAGATTATCAGATAAGCTGAATGCAGGCAAAAGCATGGCTTTCTGGGGTGTTTCTTTTGGGAAGAAAAACTAATGATGCCACCAGGTGTTTTTAATGTGGTTTATTTAGAAACAACATAAAAAGGTTGGGTATTTATTTTCTTTTTTTGATCTTAAAAGAATCAAACAATAAGAAATAATTTATTTGCTTCTAGCCTGTGGTTTGATGGTTTCTCATATGAATTAAAGGTGATGCAGTCATATAAGACACAGCTTTGATCATTGCTGCTCTCCTTCATGAAGAGATTCGGACCACCTTATTTCATTGCTTATATTTGGACACTCACCAGACATGAATGTCTCTTTGCATGCTGCAGACCTCTTTAACGCTGCAGAGTCTGTCATGTTAGCTCTACCATTATAAATGACCACACAGCATCACTGACCAGTGAGAGCTGGTTCCTGGCTCCAACCTAGAGCCACAATGAACACCACACATGCCTCAAAGCTCTTATTCTCCAGGGTGTTCTGCTGCAACTGTGGCCTTGGCAGATGAACTGGCCCTTTTCAGAGTCCAGAGAGAAGCCTCCATGCATGGTGGCATTATGGAGATCTGGAGGTGCAAATGCCTGCCGTGATAACAATAAAGTATCTTCAGTCATCTGTTTGGGCCTGTAGTACAGTTGAAAAATACACCCTCCTGTAGAGCTGCAAAGAGCAGTGGTTCAGGCAGAGGACATGTATGTGTGTACATATCCTACTGCTGGCTCCTCTTACAGGAAAAAAGCTGCTATTATCTCTCTCTTGTCCACTACTGCAGGCTGTGTGGGGTGAGAACCTTGTGAAGGACTGAAGTAATTTCATGGTGCCATGCTTGCCATCAGCTTTTCAATCCCAAGAGACAAGTATGAGGTGGTGCCAGCTTGTAGATGAAGACAGCCATCCTCCTCTCAGTCAGACTGCAGTGGAGCACAGCACAGAGAACGCCCAGCAAGTGCAGCAGAGGGGTAGCAACAAACAGTGTAGACTATAAATTTGTGTTGCTGCAAAGCAGCAACTTGGGGGAACTACAGTCTCTCAGTAGGGGTTTTAGGGTGACCGATGATTGCAAAGCTGTAATGCACAGGCAGAATCTACTTAGTGCTGTTTCTATTTCTCCCCTTTCCCAGGCAACTTCTCCTGGCTGCATCCTACAGTCCTTCTTCAGAGGTCCTTTGGAAACCTTTTCTCAGGATTCACATTTCTCCCCCATAAAGGTGTGTCTCCAGTTTAAGAATTGTTGCCAGGTACAACACAGCTTTCCTCCCAGTGGTTTTGCACATCTGCAGTCTGTGGTATTGCATTGGTTTGTATTTTGTGCAAAAGATTCTAGTGACATCAGAAGCCATGTCTGTAGCACAGCTCTGGTTCCAAGAATGGTGAGGCAAATTTCTACAGTTTCTGGTGTGAAAAATCTCAGTTCTTTCACCTTCCCTCCAGGAGCATTCTGTCTTGGGCAGAGGATTTCATTCTGCATTCCTGGAAGGTGAAATGAATCATAATGTGGAGGAATGGAAAGCATCTTCAAAGACATCATCGTTGACAGCACTCTCATAAGTAGGTGGTGGAGTGAGTGGCTCCAGTGGTTCAAACCTGTCTTCAACACCTTTTACTTCATGGATATCTGAAACAAACCGCTGCAGTCTTGGGAGCAGCACCAGCTGCAACTGCATCCTGGGTCCTGTGTCTGTCTCAGAGGTGCCCATTGTGTCTGATGCCACTGACACCCCGAGAGCTTCCACCATCATCTCTTCTTGAGTGGATGATTCAATAGCTACGTTGTAAGGAGGAGGCTCATTCAGTGGCGAGGGTACTAAGCCTGGATTGGATGCAATTGTCCATATTGCTGGAACTGACATAGTCATCACTTCCTCATAGGTGGGTGCTTCATAGGCAGCGTTCACCCTATGCACAAGAAGAGGAATGGCAGTTACAGTGATTATTTTACTGCTTAGTTTAAGCAGAAGCAGGTAGTCCAGATAATGTACTATTGGGATCAATGAATAGATGGGGCTGAGACAGTATATCTCACAAGGGATTACTGTATGTGATATTCTGCCACTGGATCAACTCACTTGTACAGCTAACTTAGTGTCTTGCTTCATGGTCTAGTGAATGGTTCATCCATTCTCATCCACATTCTCTGGAATAAGTGAGGAAACCCACACTATTCATCAGTGTCCTAGGCTTGGCTTGATGTCCCTCATTTTGTATCTCCTACCAGTTAAAATTTATTATTAAGAATTACTACTAAGTATTCCTTGGAATAAAACAGGACCTTGCTTCTTTAATACATTAGCTCAATGTTCATCTATTTTTAAAAGGAAATAAAAGTATTTTCATTTAGTTTAAAAAAGGACTAATTATTTTGTGTTAAAAAGAGTATCTGCAGAGAAAAATGTTATTTTAGAAACATTTTCCTTTTTAGTTTGTATTTTTAAATAAACATACTAATTTTCTTCTAGTAAGTTCCCAAGTTACCAAAGCTCAACATTAAACTCCTTTTTACTTCCTCTTTCTAAAAGGAAACACACAATAACATTTTGCCCTCTTACAAACCCTGCATTTAAGAATGTCAAGTCATTTATGGGTGTGATAACGATTATGTGGAGTATACAGACAAGGAAGCAAAGATACAAGTAAACTCTTCAGTAGGTAAATAGGGGTTAAAATTAGATGACGTTGAGAACCTGCAAATGGGCATGAAGCCAAAAAGATGTGGAAGAATTCAGAGCCTGTCAAAAACTAGGGTTTATTAGTGTGCAATTGGGTGTTTAAGACTGGAAACACACCCAGTTACAGGTTCCTTTTTAAAAGTTTCCCGAGGAACAGTTGCTTTGCAGATAAGGTTTATGGAGCTAAACTCAGCTAAGATTCAGGATTGCCTCAGCAGTTTCTCTTTTTTCCTTGTCTGACTCATTGTTTGGCAAGACTTAATTACTCAAAGAAACATAAAACTGGGCCTGGATCTGTTTAACCTTGGAAATTGTTAGTGGATCACTTCCCGGGGGGAAGAAAATACATATCGGACAGGATACAGGACATGCGTGGCAGAGGCATTTGCAACCTCCACCTGAAGAATGAGGGAAAACTATGGAGAAAGAACTTTAGACTTCTGGAATAGAGTCTGTGTTTTGTGTCCTAGGAGAAAGACAGCAAAACAATATGTAAAATAGAAGAGAGAGTTAAAGTAAGAGGAATAACCAGGTTGCTGCTTACCCTGCTTGGTTTTGCCTGTTTGGAGGTATCTCGTTTGCATCACGTATCTGTCGATTCCTCAGGTAACACTTAACAAACACACTCAGCAAATAGCCGATCAGGCACACTCCCCCTACCCCTAGGAAGAAATAGCCTACTGGATTGATGCTGGATGAAATGGCCAGCATGGTGACCCCAATGAGAAGAGCAGCAGTGAAAAGAAGCAACAAGGTTTGGCGGATGTTCTTCCACTGTGTCTCTAACCACATGGCAGTACAGATGCTGGCAGCAGACACTTGAAAACAGATGAGCAGTTAAGGGGACAGACATCTGTGGAAGATGGAATAGTTGTTTCAACATGAAACGAAAATCATAAGTATCACGACCAAAATAAGAACATACATACTCAAGTACATGCCATCATGAGAACATGCAGCTATGCACATACATAATACCCTGGGGAAACACGTGCATAAATGCATGCCAGTGTAAATGCACTAGAATTTCCTATGTGAATGCATACTGAATAATGGGAGCATTTGAGCACGCAGACCTGAAATGCATAAGTAGACCATGAGCACTTATTGCCAGGCTTATCTAAAAAGGGCTTCCTAATAGAGCTTACAGCAGTCTAGGATACAGATTTACGGTTATTATTAAAGTGAAACACAGAATAAGTTTAAAGGTTAATTCTAAGACATTTGTACATTGCATAGCAAATATTCAGATACTAGTTCAGATCCTGGAAGAAAAGTAGCCTTATTAATGGGGCTGTCAGCTCTAGTAAATAGAACACCTAGCTTCAGTGTAGCATTATAGCAATAACTTTACTTTAGGTTCTAGATGTAGCTGGGATATGTCTGGTTTTTGCAAAATGTAGGCATGTGTTTGAATATTTGCCCATATCTTCAGTTCTTTTTCCATTGATGTGATTTTTTGCACCATCCTCAGGCACGAGAGCCCCTCCTGTGTCCCCCATTCCAAACCCCATCTCTGGGAAGGAGACAGCAGTTGCACTGTGTGCAATCAATACAAAACACATACCAGCAATCTGTATTCAACAGGTTTTGCATGTCACTTTGCATGTGTTCTACTAACCTACACATATCCCACTCTTGATGAAGACACTGTCAAAAACCATGACAAAAGCATGACACAGTGGGCATTTTTATGAGAACACATCTCCTAACAAATATATACATATATGTTACATTGTGTGCTTTTGCACACAAAGTATGTGTTCTCCTGTGAGAGCATAAACAGATACAAACATACACACACACATATATATACACACACAAATGCCAGAAAACGAACTACATTGTGTTTCAGCATGTACTTACCAGAGACAGGTTTTGGTAGGTAGAAACAGTCATGTTTTACCTTCTCTCTTCATCACAAGGAAAAATGTGCAACCACTTTTGTCCTTGCTCCTTTTCCTTCTGACCTGAGGATGGGACACCGGGAAAAACTCTCCCTCCTTTTGAGTTTTCTTCTAGGGAGGCAATGAAGATACCTTTTGAAACTGAAAGCCAGCCAATGCTGAATGATGGGAAGATGCCTTTGTATGAGTTTTGAGTGGGAAACCTTGTTTTTCCAGGTTCTTAATCCAAGGCAATTTCTAGACGATCACATGCCTTCTACTCTTTTGCAGCTCTTCCAGGTCTATCCCACAGAAGCAGGAAACTCCTGAGGAAAGAGGGCGGAGTGAGCAGTGGGGGAGTGCTTACCTGTGTCAGATCTGTTTGGTCTGCTTTACTTCAGTGAGATAAACCACCCCGAAAACTATGTTCTTCCACCAGCACCGCCCCTTGAACCAGAGGAATCTTGATCTCTGCGTCACAAAGCAGGCTGCTGGCCCAGCCCAAGTCACGCGGCCCACACATAACCCTTATGAGGTCTGTAGAATGGAAATCTGTGCATTTTTCTGTCCTGGTTGTGTGCTGTTTGTCACACGTTGGTTTATTCCCTGTTTGATTTTACACAGGAGGCAATGGTTTATTATTTCACAGAGGGATGAGGTAAATTCCTTTTTATGCCCTGGGAATGAGGGGTACTGATAAGCAACAGAACAGGTACTGAATTACTTTGTGAGGTCTGTTACCATCTGAATCTTTAGTGTGTGTCTGAAAAAGAATGAACAGAACAGAATAGAGTAGAATAGAGTAACAGAACAGAGCAGAACAGTTGGATGGAATCTACAGCAATCATGTAGTCCAACTGCCTGACCAGTTCAGGGCTGACCAAAACTTAAAGCATGTTGTTAAGGGCATTGTCCAAATGCCTCTTGAACATTGACAGTTCTGGGGCACCAACAACTCTCTAGGAAGCCTGTTCCAGGGTTTCACCACCCTCTCAGTAAAGAAATGCTTTCTAATATCCAATCTAGACTTCCCCCTGGCATAACTCTGAACCATTCCCATGCATCCAGGATGTCAGGGAGAAGAGATCAGAGCCTCCCACTCCATTTCCCCTCCTCAGGAAGCTGTGGAAAGCAGTGAGGCTCCCCTCAGCCACCTTTGCTTGAAACTAGGCAGACCCAAAGTCCTTAGCCATTCCTTATAGGACATTCCTTCCAGCCCTTTCACCAGCTTTGTTGCCCTCCTCTGGACACATGCAACCACAACTGGGCAGTTTGTCCAGAAGGATGCTGCCATAAGTAATAGCCTTACTAAAATCCAGAAATGTCTACATCCGCCGCCTTCCCTTCATCCACTGGGTGGGTGACTTTATCATAGAAAGATACCAAATTAGCTAGGCAGGATTTTCCCTTTGTGAACCCACAGTGGCTGTGCCTGATGACTGCATTATTCTTTAAGTGCCTTTCAGTAGTACCCAGTATAATCTTCTCCATAGTTTTTTCCAGGAACTGAGGTTAGACTCACAGGTCTGTGGTTCCCTGGGTCTTCCCTCATCCCCTGTTTGAGGAATGGAATAACTAGTGAGTAGGAACCTTCCAAGACCTTTGGTAGATGATCTAGAGGGGTCTTGCCATAACATCCACTTCAGTACTCTGGGATTAATCCCATCTGGCCCCATGGACTTAAGTACATGTAGCTGGTACAGCTGGTCCCTTACAATTTCAGTGTTCACAAATGGAAAGTTACTATTCCCACACTCATGATCCTCCAACTCAGGGGACCAGGCAGCTCAAGGTCTATCAGAATTATTAAAGACTGTGCAAAAAATGCATTGAATGCCTCCACTTCTCTTTATCCCAATCTGTTTTCCGTTGTTCGATCATGCTATGGGGATCAGACTTCATTTAACAGCAGATTTCTTTAGTTAAGAGCACAGATTTCCTTTTTTTCATCCTTTCTTTCTTCCTGTTGTTGATCTTCATTCTTCTTTCAGTCTCTGGGAATCATTTCACCTTTCTCGTGCTTCATCTGGTTATCTACTCTACCTTCTGGCCAGACTCCTACTGATTAACTTAGCACCTATAGTAAGCTCACTTATCAGCTCAGTCTGCAGAGAAGCTTGCTTTGTTCCCAAGGGTTTGTGACGTACATGCCACGGCACAATTAATCTCTCTGCAATCACTAAGTCTAGTCTTCCCTATAACCTTGTCCTGAAGCAATTGCTAAGAGCCTGAGCAAGTACTGAGGGCAAAATGCTACTGAACCACCTTCCCCTGTGTTGGCTGCCTCTCCTTTTGTCTCCTAGGCTCTGCTTAGTCACTTTTGTGAAATATGATGTGGATTTTTCTATTCGGTGTACATTGTATCACTACACAGGTCATGGGGCAACCATGAACTATGGTTGGTATGTTCCTGGTCAAGTCTAATGTGTTGAAAAGGAGAAATCCAAACCCAAGGGGAGTTTTGCCTATGCTCAGATGTTCAAAAAACCAGTGTGTAACTTTGAGAGACGCAGCTGTGCTTGACCTGCCATAGTCGAATGTTCATACATTACCTGGTAGCTGGCAATCTCTTTGTCTTCCAGCTTATTCCAGTTCTTACAGGACAAGAGCTAAAGTTAGCATATGTGTAGTCACTGTATGGTGGGGTGTATTTGTCATGGCTGCCTTCTACCTGCAATGGCTTTTCTCTGTACATCAAGGCTGAGATGGGGTCACAGAAGGACTGATATTGCAAAGAGAGCTTCTACTGCTGTGACTAGTTCCTCAACCAGTTGGACAGAGCCTTGGGTGACATGGTTTAATGTGAGGTGTCCCTGCTTATGGCAGGGGTGTTGGAACTGGATGATCTTAAGGTCCTTTCCAACCCTAACTGTTCTATGATTCTAACTGTTCCAGGAAGAGCTAAAAAACCATAAATCCACAGAGACTGACTCAGAGACACTTGTTATGTTGTGCACAACTGATAGACTTTTCTTTCCTGAAAGTGAGGAGTCATGTTTAAGGTGACAAGTGTTTCCAGAGCTGTCTGCACACCTAAAGTTCATAAGTATTTAAAATTAATAAAGCAGAGCCTCTGTCTCTGCCATGAGAACAACGGCTAAGTACCAAGTGCTTACCAACAATGTGATACATGAGGGTTTTTATCTCCTCTTACAGTGTTTTATATTAACTTACATCATGTTTTGCTGTATCTTTTTATTCTGAGTTCTCCTTATGGCCAGGGCTTTAAAACTGGGAGGTTTCATTAGCATCAGTACAGCTTTCTGCAGCTGGTTTAGTTTAATGACAGAACTCAATCTGGTCTACATTATTTACTTTTTGTTGGAGGACCTTCTGTACTTGTGTAGAAACTCTGCACATTGCAGTCCTTCTACTGATGAAAAATCAGAGGTTAACTGTACATAGGATTAAAATTGGCAGTATGCACTCTTGTGAAAGAATTCACCCATGTGATTAGAATGCTGTTAAATGGAATACTACAGTGACTTCTCATTTTTTTTGCCAGTTTAGAGCTCCTAATGTGGATCAGAGAGAGGAGTAGGTGACTATGGCTAAAGGTGAAGATGGAGAGCAGTTAACATCTTACTGCTAGAATATAGTGAAAGAATCAAGTGGCATACCTATTGCAGAAAGAGCAAGTGAGCAGAAAGAAACAGTTGCAAGATGAAATTAAGGAATCAATTGAGGATAGTTGAAAGAACACAAGAAGATCACTTGCTGTCATTCTAGACTGTACAAGGTGTTTCTGGGAATAAGAAGGTAAGACCTGTACATGGTGAGCTGCTTTACTGTGGAACAATATTTGCATTCCTTTTCTCCAGATGTAATTTCACCATTCCAAACTGGGGAAGTTTTCAGTCAAAGGATGAATGAAGATGCAGTGAGAAAAGTTAATGTGTAATTGCCACAGAATTTCCATTCCCTATCTTCCTCCTTGGTCCTAGTGACCTATTTTTGCTGCTTATATGACCAAACCCGTTATGCACTGGACCCCTCCCTGACATGTTCTGATTGTTAACGGGGCATAAAACTAACCAGGAAAAAGGAAAATGAACTCAGTTTTCTATTGGGCTAGTAAACTAACAGTCACAAAACCATGCAGGAAACACCAGTATGGCCACAAGTATGGAACGCCAGAGACAGAGAGAATTTGGTAAGAAAAGAAACAGGAAAGAAAAAAGTTAGTAAAATCTATTTTAATAAAGGCAATTTTTGCTTGAAAACTACATCTATAACAGTGATCTTTTCTTTTATTCATTATATATTCTCCATTCAAACACAACACTCTTTCAGCACTAGTTTGTACGGCTTGTTTAATATATTAATATAATTAAGACCAAAATACAAATCATTAAAAGACTTGTAGAGATCTTTTCAGAGATGATTTTTTATGCTTCTATTTTACATGTTGTTGATTTGCAGGCTGGTTTTCTTACAGGAAAGTGTTGTAACTGGAAGGTCAAACAAGTGCAGAATTTGACTGCAAACATGTTTCCAAATGAAAACCAAAAATCAAGCCTTCTTGTGAATGGTGGCCCTCTAAATGGAGATGTTTGGGCTAGAAATTACCATAGTAAAAGGACTGGGGGACATCAGGACAGAGAGTGAGTGAGTGGCTGTGTGGTGCTAAATTGCTGGCTGGGGTTAAATGACAACACACGGCAGTTTCATTGCAGTCTACTAAGGATGTTTTTGATATAGCAGTTCAGCTCCCTGCAGTCTAGGAATTCTACTGGATTCTTACTATAAACTGTGCTCTATGCAGGCTGATTTTCCAGTGGTGCTCAGTTGTTTGTCCTCTTAGTGCTACCAGGCCAGTGAGGTGCTTAACAAATTGGTCCACAGGATCATTTTTCATTAGTTGTTCTGCCATTGGAGTTTGATGTGGAAACACTGTTTTGTGAGACATTGTCTGAGCATTGGGTGGCAAGGTTTAGTGTGAAGTGTCCCTTCTTATGGCAGGGGGGTTGGAACTGGATGATCTTAAGGTCCTTTCCAACCCTAACTATTCTATGATTCTATAACACTCCAAAAAGTTTGGGAGCACATGTCTGTAATAAGTGAGCTTGAAGCCACAGATTCAGTTTTTACTGCAGGGCTGGTAGACATAAATACATATATTATGTATTTTATAAATATATGTATATACTGTACAGCCCATGCCAATTGGAACTGTGTCCTATTGTGATACGTACTGTACAAACACAGTAGAATGTGTATTTAGTCATTCACACATTTCTTCATGAACAAATTTCCTATGATTCCATTTCTAGGTATTTAGAGTTAGTGTATGGCTCCTAAGTGGTAGACATTTTCTTACTGAATACCATGAAGTGACTATTTTTAAGACATTATATATGCATTTGTCTAAGTCAGTGTTGGCTGTTCCTGCTCCTGTATGCTACTAGACCCTCCTTACTCTTTGTGTGTCATTTATCGGTTAGAAAAGAAATGATCCATTATTTTGACTCTGCATAACCCATCTTACCAGGTGGCCCATCCTCATTGAGTAATCAGTAGGTGCTTTTTCAGGCAATTCTCTTGAGGAAATTCATTGTGAACAGCCTGCACATTGTTTATTTACTGCCTTGATTCCAGGAAGTCACAATAGCCTCCCCTTCCTGAAACTAAGGGCACTGGATGCTTTTGTTCTAACTGAGCAATAATAGCAAGGAAAGGGGAAGCAAGGACTCTGTTCTCCTAGCCGAGGAGCTGACCTCTGACTCAGGTCGCCGCAGTTCAGTTTCCAGTTGCTACAAACCTTTACACTGTGACTGTAAGCGCGTCTGTTTGCAGGTGTCTTGGAGAACGAATGCCTTTAGAATGGGGCCTCACTCTTACTTCGTGCCTTGAGCACAGGGCAGAGATTTTACTGAGCTGTCTCGCAGCCTCCTTCAGTGGGCAAAAAGAATAGAAAGGTTTCACAGAAATCACATTTCAGGTGTTGCTCGAGTCTAAATCACCACCAGCTCCCCCATGTGCCTACAAGTGATCTTTCGCTCCCCGGGGTGTAAATACTATCGCGCTTCCCTAACTGGTTTAGAACACGGTAGTTTGCGACGCTCCCTACCCCGCGCCCGCACCGCAGTGGATCGTGCCGTCCACACTAATAAGCAGCTGCTCCGGCTCTTAAAGAGACCGCGGCAACTTTCCAACTTCCCGGNAAATCCTATCGCGCTTCCCTAACTGGTTTAGAACACGCGCCCGCACCGCAGTGGATCGTGCCGTCCACACTAATAAGCAGCTGCTCCGGCTCTTAAAGAGACCGCGGCAACTTTCCAACTTCCCGGGATCTCGTCCAAAGGAGGGGTCTCCTACCAGAGGAGGGTGGTCTGGGTGTCCTGGAGCCAGGGTTTCCCCAGCGTGATGGGGTCTGACAGGAGCCGTTCCCTGCTACCCCTCCTACTGGAGGCTGCTTTTAACCCCTTCTGGTCCCATCAGTTTCAGGCTGGCAGGAGGTGTTTGTGGGGACTAATCCCATCTGATTCAGATTATTCGGATTATGCTCGGTGTCCTCCACATAAAAAGGACCTGGAGCTGTTGGAACTAGGCCAGAGGAGGCCACGAAGATGACCAGGGGACTGGAGCATCTCCCGTATGAAGACAGGCTGAGAAAGTTGGGGTTGTTCAGCCTGGGGAAGAGAAGGCTGCGTGGAGACCTCAGAGCAGCCTTCCAGTATCTGAAGGGGGCCTATAGGGATGCTGGGGAGGGACTCTTCATTAGGGACTGTAGTGATAGGACAATGCGGAAGTTTGGATTGGATACAAGGAAGAAATTCTTTACTGGTGAGGCACTGGAATGGGTTGCCTCTGGGAAGTTGTGAATGCTGCATCCCTGGCAGTGCTCAAGGCCAGGTTGGACAGAGCCTTGGGTGACACGGTTTAGTTTGAGGTGTCACTGTCCATGGCATGGGGTTGGAACAGAATGATTTTAAGGTCCTTTCCAATCCTAACTATTCTATGATTCTGTGATTCTAAATCGCAATAGCTGCACAGATAGAAACAGCTTTATCCTGCCTCTGCAAAAGAAACTTGTCCGATTGCCCTTCCATCGTGGCATTCCCTCGTTGTCCTCACCTGCACTGACCCTCCAGGTCTGACTTCCCTTCTTCCCCATCCTGTGTATCTTCCTAGCAGTACCAGTGCCAATTTGGAAACTTGTGGGTACATACAGAGCACAAAATCCTTGCATGTGTGCCCTATCCTTTTGTTTGGATTAGACCAGTATTATTCCCCTAGCTTGAATAGCGTTTCATTGTTGCACACTGGTAAACTTGTTAACCCAACCTAGGCAGGGCCCCTCTCTTCACCTATGTGCTCTTGAGCCTTCCTTCACTCCAAGGGCTTGTCTCTCTGCTGCAAAAAACGTCTGTCCATCCATCTGTTTTAACACTGGCAATCCTTTCATGTCTCTGCCTTGATTTCACATGTAATTCATAGACATGAACTGGCTTTGTATGCCTGTATTTTACTGCATTTGAGGGTCTGGGCTGACTAAGAGTATGAAGAAGGTGTTTCTTTGTTAAAATTATTGGTTAAAGACAATCATTAAATTGATTGTGCAATAAAGCCCACGAACTCAGTCTTTTCTCTTAGGCATGATTATAATACAAGTAATGCATTAGTGCTTGCAACATATGAGCTTCTTGAGGCTGCCTTCCTCTGCTAGAGCTGGCCTCACGTGTCTTGTTTGAGCTATCCTCTTGTCGAGCACCTGTGATACATTTCTAGGGCAAGAGCTGCTGGATGCTACAAACTCTGACGTTCAGTGCTCTTACATATGCCAAGAAGATCCTTACCCACTGAATGATTACAAAACCTGATTACTTTGGGTGGAAACCAGTGAAGAATTTGAATTCGGTTATGACCTGATACACTGCTGAACTTGAAGCCCTTCATTTTGTACTGAAATTACGAACTTCAAGTCTTTGAACATGCCTTCCCGCAGGTATTCTAACACCATAGCATAATTAGGGTGGAATTTAGGTCAACTGCCAAACACAAAATGGACACCTTCAAAGCTAGAACATGCTGCTCAGGGACTCATCAATACTTCTGAAGGTCTCAAAGAATGGAGATTACTCAGTGTCTCTTGGCATTTCTTCCCAATGCTGAACAACCCTCATGGGAGGAACCAGTTTTTCCATATGGATAGCTGAAATTTTCCTTGGTGCAGCCTGAATGTTACCTCTTGTCCTTCTGCTCTGCGCATACATACTCCTAGAAGCCAGTTCTGTGGAGGAGCTGCTTTAATTGTGGCCATTCCAGTCATTTCTGTCCATATGACTTTTCCCTGTTGACAAATACCCAGAGTTACACTGTCAAAGTCTCCCCCATTTCATACGCTACTGACAGTCAGATAACTTAATACATATATCTCATATCATTAAGTTCTGCTAGCAGAAAGCATTGTTTAAGGCTTGAAAATCTNTAATTGTGGCCATTCCAGTCATCTCTGACATTAGCAAGCAGTTCCATAATTTCTGTCCATATGACTTTTCCCTGTTGACAAATACCCAGAGTTACACTGTCAAAGTCTCCCCCATTTCATACGCTACTGACAGTCAGATAACTTAATACATATATCTCATATCATTAAGTTCTGCTAGCAGAAAGCATTGTTTAAGGCTTGAAAATCTGCTGAATTGTTGCCTAGGGGCTCTGACAGGAGGCTGGTGATGCTGTTTCAGGGATCAGTTCATCATTCTATTACTTGCAAAAAAAAGGAGTCCTACAATAGCCCATTTCCACCCCTGGCCACTTATTGCAGTCTGCTTCATTGCACCAGCACTAGCACTAGTTCAATGAACACTAGTTCACTGCACCTGACTATCAGGATGTCACCTGGATCAGCAGGCTGGTCCGAGTGGAATTGTCTTGGTGCCAGTGTAGTCTGCAGGTGTCTCAAGCTGTTTATGCAACTGTTTTGATAGACCCTGAGCTGTTTCCTCTTTCTGGCCTTGGGTAACAGCGAATGCCAGTTTATCCATATGTAGAATAGTGGTAATATCAATAATGTATTGTGACATCTGCAAATAAAGGTGGCATGGAGACATGACTTGTTAGTACTTACATGGAAACAATTTCTTCTAGACTCTTTATAGACAAAACATGAAGCCCCAGTCAGTTTATAATCTAAGGGTGATTTAAAGGCTCATAGAAATGGGAGGATGTTATAATTTTATTAACCAGGTTATGATAACACTGATTTAAAATTGTCAAATACCAGAATAGTCACACAATGAGTTAAGTTGAATATCCAGAATGAAATGCATACATTTATGCTTCTGTATGTGCAGGTAGACAGACAGCTACTGATAATCCATTGTTTGCTGAAAGGCCAAACGAGACTGCTTTTCTAATGTTTACAATACCAATTTTCTTACATTCTTGAGTTTTACCATACTTTGTTCTTAGCCTGCTTTTCTGGAGATCAGACTTATCTTGGACAGTCTGTGTACGTGCATCCGTACACTATTATTCCTGAGTAACCTTTGGAATTATTATCTTCTACCAGAATTAGGGGATCAAAGTCTTAATTTGTTCATTTGAGCATTTTCTCCAAGTTATATTTTGATAATGATTGCTTTGAGATATCTTTGATAATGACCTCAAAGGTAATTGATTCTCTTGTCTCAGAGAAAAGGTTCCTATGAACTTAATAAAAATGGTCCACTGGGAGATAAAATTCCTGTAAATGTCCCAAAAGAGGGAAAGGTTGCAAAGTGAACCTCATCAAAAAGTCAGCACAAGAGAAGGGTCTTGTGAGTGCTCCAGCAGACTCAGTCAGAGCTCTTAGAGCTCTTACACAAAACAAATCCAGGGAAATTCAGTGTTGTTCCATCTATAGACTTTGTTGGTTTCAATGCCAAAGTGCTTACTTTATTAAAAGAAAGCATTTCCAGCCTGCATAATTGTGGGGAGAAGGCTGATAAATCTTGATCTATGAAGTTTTGAAGAGAAGAACATAATTAAAACAATTGCAGATACAACTACAGTGCCCTCTTTTTGAGAGTTGTCTAACTCACAACTGAGGTTACAATACCAACGTTTTTTATTAGGTACTTTATTTTTAATGTAATTTCAGGAAAATTTATGACTTCTGGTAAAATTAATGCAGATATTTTTTAAAAGTAAGGGAGAAGTTAAATAAGGCAGAAAAGCCAACGATGACCTATTGTTTGAGTACGCTGATATGGGTTCTTGTGTGTGTGTATCTCAGTGGTGCTTCTGCAATGGCTATGGTCATGGGAAGAGTTAACAGGAATCAGTGTTGTTTGACATGACCTAGTCGGAGATCCCCCCAGCAGGCTGATGAGACCAGAATGAGTTACTCCAGTGCAAATTAGAGTGGTTTTGCCTAGGAATGAAAACTAATTTTGCTCTGAGACTGATCTAAAGCATTCACACAGTTGTATGCATGCCCTCTACGAAGGCAAAATGCTTTAAATGCCTTCAGCTACATCTGCCAGAACTCATTTTACCATTGCCTATGACTTGTACAACATAGGAGCTTCTTTAATTACCTGCAAAAATTGTGACTAACAATCATTCCAATCCACAGGTCAGTCTCATGACACAGGATTACCAAAAGTGTTGCAGGAAGTAATGTATTATCCTGTCCCCTCAGATTATCCTCTTTGAGTGCCTCTGCTATGGTAGTAAGTCACTACTAAGAAAGCATTTCTCATGTATTTCCAGTCTGCTACTTTCCCTTCATACTCTGATCCACACATGTGAATCTCCATGACCCAGCTTGCTGCCCCCAAATAACTCTCATTATACTTGAGAGGACTGAAAAATTGT
Source organism: Agapornis roseicollis (assembly GCA_002631895.1). Taxonomy (NCBI): domain Eukaryota; kingdom Metazoa; phylum Chordata; class Aves; order Psittaciformes; family Psittacidae; genus Agapornis; species Agapornis roseicollis. The sequence continues at coordinate 16,407 of NDXB01004023.1, forward strand.
GGTTTGCTATGGAGAAAAACAAAACAACAATGAAATAAAAATAACCAAAATCAAAACCAACCAATCAAAGCCACCAAAACACCTCTCCTTTTTAAAGGTCATCCCTGCAGGTCTGGGACTAGCAGTGCAGGGGGCAGGATATAGATGCACAGGGCTGCCCGTGCTCCATCTACGGAGCTGCTGATCTGGCCCCTTCTGCCAGGGCCAGTCTTCTCTGCTTCTATGCCAGTCTTCTCTGCATAGAAGCAGAGCTGCTCCACAGGCTGCTCTTCATCGACAACGATCTCTAGTTTCAAATATGACAGCACCGACCTCCATTCATCTGCAGGTGGGGGCAGCGGAAGAAGAAAGGGAGGGAGGGAGAGGGAGGACACTGCAACCTACGTGAATAATTGATAGTGCAAGGAAAGGAGAGCAGCTGGGTTCCCTGTCTCCATCTGCTCACCAGCTGGGGATGAGAGAGCCTTGCTCAGGTAGGGGATGAGCAGCTTAGCTGGTTTTATTCTCGTCTTGCCTGCAATGCCAATTAAATATGTTTTGCATCTAGAGGGAATGGGAGAAAAGATGGGGGGGGGGGAAGGAAGGCTGATTCAGATCTCTTATGCTCGTGTGGCATTTTGTAATGGATTGACTTTGGGGCAGTTTCAGCCTCAGCAGGAAAGTGGCTGTATGGGTTTTAAAAGACATTGTGCTGTACTGCATTATGTAGGCAAGCAGTTGGAGAGAGTGAAGGTGGGGAGAGCAGATGTCTGTGTAGGAAATGAGACAAACTGGAGAAATGGGGGGGGGGGGGGGAG
>NDXB01004024.1:305-11539 GCA_002631895.1 Agapornis roseicollis
TACCTTTTTTTTTTTTTTTTTCTCTCTCTCTGTTTGCAATGAGAAAGAAACCAGAATGTTTGGAAGGTTACTGTATCATTTTCATTTGTACTTTCAGAAGTCACTGATATATAGAAGTGTGTGTGAGAATGTGTGTGTGCATGTGTAGTCTTTGGAAAACAGAGTGTTATACTCATTTTGGCTGTTAAGCAATCTGTGACACATCCACAAAATAGTTTTCATGGGAGAGGTGAATGCCAATTAGAGAGGAATGGGAAGGTCCAAAATAATTTTTAAACAGTAATTTTGATCTAGACCGTCCCACTTCATGGACAGATACTTTGAAGAGAATTTAGGGTAGGAAACTCTATTAAATTTTTCAGTAGTTTTCCTCCCATGGTGAGAAAGAGCTTAGCAGAAGGTGGTTAACCTGGTTAACTGATCTGTGAATGGCTGAGGAAAGGGGATGCAGATCCATAGCAATAGGGCCACTCTTCCACTTGTAGTCCAGTTCCTGGCAGACTCACTCTCGCTGTGTGGTGTATTACTCAGTTCCACTTGGAATTCATACTAGCTCAGCATTAACTTCTGCTCAGAAGGCGGTATAAGGCAAATTAATTTGCTATATAAAAACCTCTAGGCATTGCAATCACAGGAGCATTGTAGTGTCATGCTATAGCCCTGTGCTACTAAAGCAGAAGCAAGCACAAGTGCAGAGTGCATCACTGTGATGAGCAGTAGTGCTGCGAGCATGTTAAAAGGCAGAGCAAAGGCGTATATGACTAAGTGGGGTGATCCCATTGGGTTGCTTCTAAGACAGTCTCTTCATGCCATGATCTGGATTTCTGTATCATTATGTGAATTTAAATCTTAAGGTTTGATCCTTTCAATCTGCCAGTCAGGTGTGGAAAGTGTTGGCTGTGTCCCTTGTTCTTTTGCTCTGTGACTTCTTGGCAGATGTCCTCTTTTTGCTGTCTTTGGATACTTTGATCACTTCTTCAGTGCATCCTTTGAAGGATCTTTCTCATTCACTACCCAGCTTTGTGTGGGAGTCCTGCAACGTGTTGTCTCTCAGCCGCCCCTTTTTTTTCCCCTATTCTGCTCTTCATCTTTGCATTATCTTATGTAGAAACACAATTTAAGTATAATCTTTTTGCAGATGATTCATAGGCTCATGGTATTTCTAGCTCTATGAAACTGTAGTCTTGCTTCTTTGTCATCTCCTCCTTTATTGCCTAGCTTAGACTCCTTTAGTCAAAACAGATCTTGTAGAGTGCTTTCCAAGCCCTCCATCTACTTTTCAGGATAGGACTGTAATTTGACAATCTCACTGATACAGACCTGTCCCTCATAGATCAGTATTTAAAAAGGAAAATAGAGTATTTGGTATTTGAAGGAAAGAAATAGAAAAACAAACAGAAAACATGAACATTGATATAATTATGCCAATCCATATATCTGGAGTGTGTGCAGTCTGTGTGTTGTGTGTACTTTTGTTATCACAATTCCAAAAAAAATACTGTAGTTTGAGATAAGGGTATGAAGGCTGATGGATATACGGAAGGAGTTTTGTCAGAGGAAATGTTAAATAAAGTAAAATACTTCACCTTGGAAAAGATGTGACTGAGGGGAATTGGCTATAACATCATGCAAGGCCTCAAGAAGGCAATCAGGGAACAATTATTCATTAACTTTGTTACAAGAAGAAGGAAAAATCCTGTGTAATTCTCAGGAAAGAGTTTTAAAACTTTTAGCAGCAGTTGTTTTTTGTTTTTTTTTGTTTTTTTTTTTGTGTGCTCCCCCTCTTCTGTGCAATATAAAATCATAGAATCATAGAATAGTTAGGGTTGGAAAGGACCTTAAGATCATCTAGTTCCAACCCCCCTGCCATAAGCAGGGACACATCACACTAAACCATGTCACCAAGGCTTCATCCAACCTGGCCTTGAACACTGCCAGGGATGGAGCACTCACAGCCTTCCTGGGCAACCCATTCCAGCATCTCACCACCCTAACAGGAAAGAATTTCTTCCTTAGATCAAATCTAAACCTCTCCTGTTTAAGTTACCCAAGGCTCTGTCCAACCTGGCCTTGAACACCATCAGGGATGGAGCATTCTCAACTTCCTTGGGCAACCCATTCCAGTGGGTAAAGAACAGTAAAGAACTTTCTCCTTATATCCAATCTAAACCTCCCCTGTTTTAAGTTTGAACCCCTTGTCTTATCACTACAGTCCCTAATGAAGAGTCCTTCCCCAGCATCCTTAGAGGCCTCCTTCAGACACTGGAAGGCTGCTATGAGGTCTCCACACAGCCTTCTGTTCTTCAGGCTGAACAGCCCCAACTTTCTCAGCCTGTCTTCAGTATAAAGTGATTGAATAGTGGAATTCCTTGACAAAGGATATTTTAGAGGTCAAAATATGAAGAGGTTCAAAAATGGATAAGGCATTACTCTGTTATGTCTCTGAGGGGCTATTAAATGTGATGGTGGTGATGTAACTCAACTTCATGAAGTTTTTACACAGGTGACTGGTTGTTGCTGACATGGGATATCATGGAAAGGAACACTCCATCTTTGCAAAATTTTTTTTTACTGACCTAGTATGACTATTTTGTTTTGTTCTTAAGTTCTTTGCATTCAGACTACATTAAGTCTCGCAGGCTTTTTCTGCCTAACATCCCTGTTTTTCTGCCTACTCTTCAGTTACATGCTTACCCTCACTACCATTGAGGATTACTCTTTCTCCAGTCATATCTGTCAGAAATCCTCTTATAGAGATAATTTTCAGAGTGACAGACTGTCTTTTTGTAGCCCCACTGGCCTCCCGTCTCTCTTGTATGAAATACTAGTAACTTGTCCTAAGTTTCAAGCCCTTCTTCACCCAAATGGTACCTTATCAATTTCTATTTGTCAGTGTTTTCCTTCAAGTTATAACACCAGCCCTGTTGAGTATATACTGTATTTGCAAACATGCATTTGTTTGATACCTTACAGTACTTATGCCGTAAGAATTCATCTCTCTCTTCTTAGGAAGTTCCTTACGTGAAATGCCTGCAAAAGCATGACACCATCAAGCTACTTCTAGCAAGATATCGCTTTGTGTGATGCTATCTGCTGTTGCCTTACTGCTTCTAATAGTTTCCTATCTCTTATCTGATATTTGCACTGTAAGATTTTTGGGAAGCTAGAGCCCAGATTAGGAAAGCTAAGGCCCAGTTAGAATTAAACTTGGCTAGGGATGTTAAAGATAACAGGAAGGGATTCTATAGATACATTGCAAATAAAAGACTAGGGACAACATGGGCTATCAGGAGTACTGGTTACCCTGGATTTGGAGAAGACTGAGGTTCTTAATGACTTCTTTGCCTCAGTCTTTACTCTCAAAGGTTCTGACCACACCACCCAAGTCTTGGAAGGCAGATGCAGGGACTGTGAGAATGAAGACCTTGGGCCCACTGTAGGAGAGGATCTGGTTTGAGACCATCTTAAGAACCTGAATGTGCACAAGTCCATAGGACCTGATGGTGTTCAAGGCCAGGTTGGACAGAGCCTTGGGTGGCATGATTTAGTGTGAGGTGTTCTTGTCCATGGCAGGGGGGTTGGAACTTGAGGATCTTAAGGTCCTTTCCAACCCTAACTATCCTATGATTCTGTGATTCTATGATTCTATGATTTGGGGGTTAGGGACAGGTTTTTTGTCCTTTGTCACTTGGTTACCTAGTGGATGTCTTAGTACTATGTTTACTGTTGCTAATCTAAATATTTGTGTCAATTAAAAAAAAATTAAAATATCATGTATTGCCAGTCTTTACTTTTGTATGTGCTTGGTTGATGTGGGATACTGAGTGCCTGTAAGAGCAAGTGATGCCTTTGAAGTGTCTCAAGGTATAAAAAGCTTTCATAAAATTCAGAGGAGATGGGACGAATTAATGGCTGAGAAATCCACTGAGGAAGTGGCTGCATTGAAAATGATTTTAGGCTGCAGGTTCATAATCATACATGCTGTCAGTATTATGTTGTTCTTTGTAACCGCTTTTGAGGATTGTTGGAGATGGGACACACTGATTTGATACAACATACCTGTTCTTGCATTGGTGTGTAGGATATTTCCGGAAGCTTTAGCAAGTATCTGTGGTGATTCTCTCCTAGAAAAGTGTTGGAGAAAATGGCCTCAGCTGAGCAGTTTTGGCTACTGTTATTTTCAGCACTTTTCATGAATGGTTATGAGATGTGTCACAGTTAATTACGCTGCTCATAATGTATTTTTGTCTCCTGTTGATATGACTAAGAAGGACCTTATTGGGACTGTATGGACAAGGCATCATACCATATGATGCCTTGGAAAAAAAAGAGTTCCTGCTCTGAAGAGTTCATAATTTTAATTGCTGTTTGTCATTCATTTGTTGGAAAGGGTTTTTTGTAACATAGTAGTTAATTTTGCACTCATATTTGAAGTGTGATTTTTTTGCCATCAAGCAAAGTGGATATTAAACAGGTTGAATTCAGCAAAATGAAATGCTTGGATATTATTTTGATTGGTGAAACCCCAGTGGCATAAAATTTATTGCAGTGATGACTTGAACATTGCAGTGAACATGTGCGAACTTCAGTGTGCATTATACTATTTTTAAACTGGGATGCAATCTATTTTATACATTATAACAGTAAACAAAACCAACTAACAGTGATATGGGCATTAATATAGAGGTCATATAGTCAAAATGTGATTTAATAACTTTTGTCAAAGGTACGTAATATCAGTCCACGTATAATGCCTGCATTTATGTTAATTTTCGAGAAAAAACTAGCTCATAATAATGGTTTTGATAAATACCTAAGTTTTCATGCTAGCAGAAATGCTGTTATTTCTGTAAATGTAATTAATTAGATGCACAAATATTTGAAGTCACATTTTTCCATTGTATCAGTGTAAACTTGGCACTATTACATTTCAGATTTATTGAGGTAGCAGCAGGTATACAGATTTCTCTGCATAAGTTCCTCTAGCTTGAAACAATTTCTGTCAATTGTGTTGATTTTTTAAGGAAGAGGAGGGGAAAAAGAAATTCATTGTGGAATGCTGTTCATCAGAAGGTTTCTATCTATACTTAATGGAGATCTGATAATCAGGTCTGGTATCAGGAGGAGAGATTTAGAGGGTTCCAGGAGGGGAACTTGAAATTTGGATCACCATATTTCCTAGGACCTTGAGAAGGAAAATGGTGTTGGTATTCTAGAAAAACACTGTATACTAACTAATCTCACTGTGTAAACTTACGAATGAGCTAAATACATCTCAGAAGCCTAAAGGAAGTTTTGGAAGGAGAGTGAAAGGAAGCTTGATTTGTTCCACAATATATTTGGAAAAGGAGGAAACAGTCTGATCTATTCTAATGTTTGAATGTGTATCACAGTCTTCAACAGGTCCTGGGCTTACTGTGTGATGTCATGAGAGGCTTAGGATATGGCTTGCTTCAAATCACAGAATAGCTGAGGTTAGCAGGGACCTTTGGGGATCACCTAGTCCAACCTGCTCTTCTGAAGCAGGGTCAGTAAGAGCAGGTTGTCCAGTACTGTGCCCAGGTTTTGATTGTCTCTGTGGATGGAGATTCCACAATATCCCTTACCAACTTGTAGTGTTTGACCACATCATGACAAAAAATTTTTTCCTAATATTTATTTGGAGTTTCCTGTATTCCAGCTTGTGTCTTTGCCTCTTGTCCTACAGCTGTACACCTCCACAAAGAGTCTGACTCCATCTTCCTTGTAATGTTCCACTAGATAGCTGTAGACAGAAATGAGAGCTCTCTTTCACCTGCTGTTCTTATGGTTGAACTGTCCTCTAGTTCTCTCAGCTTCTTCTGGTACATTATCCAGTGTAGTCCTCTATATGTTTTGGTGGCTTTCTGCAGTGGCTTGCTCCAGTATGTTTCTGGGTTTCTTGTACTGGAGAGCCCCAAACTGGACTCAGTACTCCTGATGCAATCTCACAGGTGTCGGAAAGGGGGTTGTACCTGCTGCATACAGTCCAGTTAGTATAGCTCAGTATACTGTAACTAGACTAAATTAACAAAGAAATTGGCCTTCTTTACTGCAAGGCTGTAGACTAATAAGGTCCACCAGAGTCCTGAGATCTGAAATTTCTTGTGAAGTAGACCAATTCACCAATTGTATGGATGTTAGTGCGTATAGTCAATGTGAACAGGAACTTTGCAAGAAAAATGTTATGGGTGGGTCAGTAACAGCTGCGGTTTTGGGTGAATAAACAAACCCTGATTAAATGGTACACCACAGCAGATAGTCAGTCTTCAGCTATGATCAGGTTTGTTTTGTGTGATATTGAATATTGTGATATTAAGGCACAGAAATTCACCTGCAATGAAGCAGCAGGAATCAACATATAGCAGAGAAAGAATGAATCAGATTCTTTGGGGATCATAGACAGTAAGATTATGGCTGTAGCACAGTCCATTGGTAATGAGCATCAGTTATTTTCCAGAGGGAAAATTCCCTGGAAGTTACTAATCAGGAGTTTTACATCAAAAATCATGCAAAACTATTCAGGGAACTGTAGAATTCTGTTTCTACCTCTTATGCTTAACACTGTGAACAGGGTTAATCAGAAATGGAAGCATGCTACAGACATTCATTAATATCAATGGCTCAGGCTGAAACAAGTGTCTGCATATATATTTCTTTTTTTTAATTGCTTACAAGCTGTGCCTTGAGTGTGAATAGGTCATCTGCCACTTGAGACGTTTTTGTTCTCGAAGACAGCAAGGAAGTCAATTCTATATTTCAGGCAATAAGTAATTTGATGTGAGAATTTTTCAGAGGTCCACTAACAGTGGATCGTGATAAAGAAGATTCTGGAAATGGACAGTTAACAGTAGGAAGGAAAGTTTTACCCATAAGAAATGGGTACATGAGGAAACTGCAGATAACTTCAAAACTTGTGGAAGTTGCAGTTAAGTGACAGTAAGGTTTGCTATGTCTGATGTGTCTCTAAGAGATATGCAATATGTCAAGAATGGAAAAAGTAGGATTAAATATTAAAATTTTCCTTCATGGTGCAGGAATGTTTTATATCATATTAGTGATATAGAAATGCACAAAATAAAGTGGAGAGAATGAATAATTTTTAACAACTGCTTTCAGACATCAAAAAAGATGTCCTGTAAATATCCAGTACTTCAAAGCTTGAGTTTTCTACCAGTGTTGCAGCTGATGTTGATGCCCATTAGTAACCTGGAAATAGTATTATTGCAGGAAAAGAAATCCTTGTTCTGTGGGAGCAACAAGCTGTTGAAGAAATGCTTACTGCTCAAATGGGCAGCATTGAGTCTCAAACATTATTTATAAGGGGAGTATTTTGTTCTTGAAGTGGATCATGAAGGATTACACTGGCTGCAGAACACTAAAGACCACTACTCATATAGATAGGCAGTCTTTTACTCTGCAGACATATCATTTCACTGTTCAGCATAAAACATGTTATAACGCTTGCATGTCTGGTGCTTGTTTCTGTCCTTACAGTTGAAGCACTGAGCCTGTGTGTGGGAGGGCAGAGGGCTGAAAAGAAGGAAAAAAAAAAGTCTCAGGGAAACCTGACCTTGGTGAATAAGGAAATGCCTTCATGAAGAAGAGACAGTGTTTACTAAGGGACTGGACTTCATTTGTGGAGCAGAGGATCCCAAGCGGAATCCCTGAGGTGAAGAGTTACGTTCTTCTGAGTAAAAGTATTACAAGCACCATTTTTTTATAGAAGGACCAGATCAGAGGTACTGAAATTTGTTACTGTAACTTGATGGCTGAATTGAGGGTAGAAAGGGAAAGTGTTTTGATTTGCAGAAGGGAAGAAATGAATGTTAATCAGTGGGGGCAGCATTTTCTCTGGAAAGCTTTTTAGCCTCTGGGTGGAATTATTCGCAGCAGCTGTATATGGTATGAACACTTCTTCTTGCTTCTCCTCTTGATCCCATGAGCAAAGTATGTCCAGTGTATCATGACAAAGGCGTATCTGGCCATGCAGTGAGGGTGCACATGTGTTTCAGGTCAAGGCTCAGAGGCTGTATGCCTGTCTCTTTTATGTGACAAGATGGGGCACTTTAAGTGACCAGTGTGGGGGTCTACTTATTGCTCTCCCTGTTCTTAAGCGACCTAGACATAAACAGGAATAAGCTTACAGGTCAGTTCAATGGTTTGATGGACTTGACTGCTCAAATATTGAATACTCTTAAGTTCTTTTATTACTGAAGATGAAGGCAGGATGCAAGATCAGACCTATTAGTATGTTTTATCACAAAAGTATTCAATTGTAAAATAATGGAAATCAGGGTTTGGGAAGTGCTGCCTGTTTCTCCATCAAAGCAATTGGATAGGAGAAGGTGGGGATGGCTGACCAGGAGTTACTCAATGAGGCAGGACAGAGTGCAAAGAGGAGACTGTACCTTTAACACTCAGACACCAACTGATGTCTAGCACTTGGTGTTTTATAGGTGATACTTTTCACTTTGGAAGGTAAAATATATTATAATCAAAAGTATAAAGGTGCTGTAATAAGCACCTTTAAAAGGAAAAGAAAATTGGTATGCTTTTATGCTTTTCATGACTTCTAAATTGGAGTGAGAAACCTGAACTCTCTTACAGGAAGAAATTATGGGTCCATGTCCCTGTTTGATAAACGGAAGTATTGTGCAGGACAGAATGCAGTATACTACTATTTTTTTTTTTTTTAATTTGTAAAATTATTCAAAACAGGGTGCACTAAAATGGTAATACAGCTTCATCTGTGTAGATACCTAGTCTGAACAGGTATCTTTAATTGATTTTCTTAGGCAGATACTAGTGGTGGTGAACTCAATGGCAATATTCCCACTGACCTCAATAAGATCAGATTTTAAATATTGGACAGGGGAGGTAAGCTCAATTTAATACCAGTACTACTGCTGATACTGAGATATGCTAGGAGTTGTTAATCTTTGCACTTCCTCTTGAAAACTATGTAATGGTAGCAGCAGGCAATGGCACAGGGCTTGTTAAACTGAGGCCTTCTTTAACAATAAAATAGGTATTTTAAAAAGTCTTGGTATGGATTTAGAGGACACTGAAACTGCTTTATAGTATTTAAAATATGTAGAAGCTATCAGGCTGCTGGAAACTTTCTTCAAGAAACAATAGATTCATCGTTAAAATGACACTGCACAAACCACTTAAGAAAGTGCTAATAAGATATTAAAAATTATGCCTTGTAATAATACCTGAGATATTCCTCTCTTAATGAGATTGTTTTAAGATCAAATATTGACAGATAGGTTTTTAACAGTGTTTGAAATTGTGTCAAAATTGAAATATGTTGCCCCTGGAGAGCTCTTAAAACTTTTTTTTCTAGGAAATACCTTGTTAGTATAAAGTAATGGATTCCAAGAGATGAAATTTGAGTATTTAATCAAGAGAAAATCTCATTTTTGCACAGGGCCAGCAGCTTTAAACCATGGAATTTTGAAGGCTTAGAATTGAGTTTTTACCTGCTTTAGGTACTAGGAAAAAATTCTTTAGTGTGAGGATGGTGAGACATTGGCAAAGGTTACCTAGAGAAGTTGTGGCTGCCCCATCCCTGGAAGTGTTTAGGATCCGGCTGGACTTTGAGCAGCCTAGCCTAGTGGAAGCTGTCCTTGCTCATGGCAGGGAGGTTGGAGCCAGGTGATCTGTAAGGTCCCTTCCAACCCAAACCATTCTATGATTCTAAGAAATCCTGTCAAGTGTTTTGTGTTTAGTGCTATGTTTTTAATTTCTCAAATAACTTGGAACTCAGATATGTGCTTTCATATATTCAGGTTTTCTGGTTAAGACTAAGGTGGACAAATAAATATATGTTATACACACAAAAGATACGTATCTGGATAAAGGCAGTACTTGTGTAAGAGACCCAGCTATTAACAATGGCAAACAAAAGTAGTAGCAAGTCCATCACAAATAGTTCCCCTCCCAGGAAGCACAAAACTTCTGTTAGTCGGTTTGACTCCATGAGTAGGGAAGAGCTGTGTGGTAGGATGTGCTGTAATGGAGTTGTCAGTATTTACGCTTTTCTTATGAAGGGCATATTACTGCAGTAGTGATGAATTTACTGCTATATGATGTAAAATAATTTGGCAGATGTATTTTACATAGGTAAATTAATATAAATCAGCCTTATATGGTTTTTGAGAAGTTAGCTGTGCAGCAGAAATATGCTAAAGATTTAAAAATTTTCTCTGGAAAATACTGTTTTAAAGATTAGAAGAAAAACTTGAGGATGTTGATGGGCAGCATCTTTCCTGTGTAGAAATTAGATTTCTGCAGTTAAGTAAGCTAATTTATCCAAATTGATTAAAAGGGTTGAAAGAATTAAATAAATAGAACAAATAAACAAAAGGTTTACTATTATAACAGCTATACTAGAAATAGAAATCAACACCTGGAATAGTTTTATTTCTTATCTGTAATAGTACCTAGAAAAGTCTAATGACAATTCTAATATAAATGAGGTCAAATACAGTATCAGAGAAGGAGTTTATATATAGTCACAAAAATAATTGGAATAGGAAGGCCAGCTTGTCAGGCATGCTGAGAATTCTTGTAAACCAAGGGTCTGAGGGAAGATCTGTGAGACTCTTAACTGATCTTGCATATTGATCAAAATCCAAGCCTGTCCAGAGTGATTTGATTTGATCTGCTGATATTAAAATGTTGAAGAGAGCAGCAATATCTGGTATTCTTCCATTCAAAGTGGATTCAATAGTAACAACAATGTCAACATTATTGAAATTTGCATTTTTCATGTTTTAGGAACACACTGGGAATGTGTGGATTAATTCTGAGCTCTCTTTGATAGAAAGTACTCAGGAAAAAAAAATAAAAAGGTGTAAACTGTGGGTCATTTTTTGCCATTACTTATATCCAAACAATTCCACTGGTGTTAATGAAGTTGCAGAGTGTAATTGGAAAAGAGAGATCCACCCTCTCCCATTGAACTTTAATATATATTCTGAAAGTGTTTTCTGGAAAAATAAATTAGTTCTACCAATAATTCAGGAGAAAGATGGGATTTGCTTAGCTTTAGGTTACAGTCTTGATGGGGGAACACTTTTTTGCCTTAAAGTTTTGTGCGTATTTGATTAATACACCGGTGTTGATTTTCAGTTTATCAGTGAGATGCCCTGAAGAAGTAGTGAAATTAAAAAAAAAAAAAAAAAAAAAAAAAAAAAATTAAGGAA
>NDXB01004024.1:11632-24131 GCA_002631895.1 Agapornis roseicollis
AAAAAAAAAAAAAAAAAAAAAAAATAGTAAAAAAAAAAAAAAAAAAAAAAAAAAAAAAAAGATTAATTGCTGCTTATAATTAAGTGCATAGAAATTAAAAAAGAATAGTATTGATATTTTATTTTATTTTAATGCTGGACTCCCTAGAGACAAGATTAATTGAAAGGAGAAAGAGAAGCTAGCCCTTAAGGCTGGATAATATATTGCTTTCAATTTCACTTGATAGTATAAACAAAGCAAATGCTAAAGTTGCTCAAGAAATTGAAACTTAGGTTTGCAGATTTTTTTAGTTAAAAATCTTCAGTAAGTCCTAGTAAACAGTATTAAAATTGCTAAGTTTTGTACTTATTACTATTTTTTTAATTGTTGCCCACTAGCGATAAAATATCACTTGGATTGTGGTTTTCATAGAAGAAAATGTTGGTAACATAGAACCTCATCTAGTTATAGTAGAAGTTGGATTGGGTTCTTTATTTTTGCCATCAGGGGATACTTTTGAAAGAAACAGGTAAATTATTTGAAAATGTAAAAAGCTGATCCCAAGTGGTAGATAGTGAATGGTGTCAAGATTTCATATGTGAACATTTAAAATACATGCAATATGGAGATACTTCAGGTTGAATTTTAAAACTGGTTCTGTATATTGTGTGTTTCCCAACAAAATAGCATTCAACATGTACTAGTGCTCTACTGAGTGTATGCTGATGCTGAAATATGATCGTACACGTTCTGTTCCTATTGTAGAATGCATGCCTAGTCTTACAGTTCCTTACCTTTCTACTTCCAAATTAATACCTAAATACACAGAACCTACCCAATTAAAGATTTTCAGGAACACTTACAAATTTAATGAATGAGTGCTCAGTGGCAACATAAGGTATGCCAGAACATAAAGTTACCCAAAGAACAGAGCATCCATTTAATATTTATTTAAAATTTAGGTAAGCAAAACTAGACAAAATATTAAATGAATGCAATGCTACAAAATGTAGAAAAAACAGGCCTGGAGTATAACTTTGTGTGAAATATTTTCCTTGTTTGTCTTGTAATGGTGGTCTGTTTTATCCTCATCATTCAGAAGCAAGCAGGCAGAAGGCTTTAGTGTAGATTTTTTACATCACCATCTTTTCTTTTTTTTTTTTTTAATCACTTTAGGTGCATGGCACAAGTTTTTTTTTTCTTGTGGCTAGGGAAGTTACCGAATACCTCCCCCAAAGTCTGGTCACCCTCTGTGCCAATTGAGACGTGCTGTTCTGCCAGCTCCTGGGGTCAGGGAATCACTCTGCTGGCAGGAACACCTGGCATTAGCTGTGGAGGACATTCCCCTGTTGTGTTCAGACCGTGCCATGATCACTTTAAGAACTTTAGATTAATGTGCACCAAAAAATGGGATAAAGAATCCCTGATGGACAACATAGTATTAACAACGCTTTGTGAAGCTATACTAAATATTACTGAAGAGGTGGCTTTACTGCTGTTATGATAGTGGTACAATAATTGCATATTTTTACATTCTCAATTGAATTTTACTCTGTAAAATTAGGGAGCATCATTGTTGACCAATTCAGGTCTGTTTCTAAGGTCACAGAAGTCAATCAGTAGAATGGCTCTTAGTGATTTCAAGTGATTTTGGATCTAATTTTCTTAAAAAAACTCACCTTCAGTGGTGGCTTTGTTGTGTTTAATATTATTAATTAGGCTTGAAGAGTGATAAAATCTATGAATTTACTTTTATTTTTGTCTGATAAATTGTCAGGGTAATCACTGCACATACTAGGTAGCTCCTATGAATTAAGTCATTACTTCACAGAAATTGAGAGTTAATTTCTTCAGGTTAGGACATCAAGATACTTTTCACATCATAGGCATAAGAAAAACTGATTAAAAGTGAATTATCTGATAGGCTAGCAAGTATTTTTGTAGGAAATTCCAAAGCATAATCTGTCCAGGTTTTACATTTCTCATCGTCTTCAAGTGTCCCAAGATTATGGATAGAGTTTGCAAAATTAACTCTCATTGACTAAAGAATTGATAGGGTGGTTTTTTGCTTGTTCGGAGTTTAATTTTTTTTAAGCAGTTTTTATCTTTCATTAAGAAAGGAAGTTGAATTGTCCTAATCCTTAAGTATCCAGCTGATCGCTACTTACTAATGTTTGTCCTGTTTCATAATACCACCATTAATTTATGTGAATTTCTTAAAGGGTGTCCAGCATACTTCACAGGTATAAGTACCTCTTTCAGTTTGGTATCTTGGGCTTACAGTGCCCTGTCAGTAAGTTTTTACTTATTTCTGTGGAGTGCAGAGGCACCCATTGCCATGGGTGTTATGCATACAGGTAGATTTTCATTATGAATGTCTTAACAGTGAGGTTACATGAGACATTATTGCTCTGTCATTACCCTCTCTGCCCTTTTATAATTGCTTTTGATCTGCACAAAAGATACAGGAATTCCCTAAACACCGTCATATTCATTGGGTCACTTTTATATTTTAATCTCTTTGGTGGGAAACCTTATGCTTATTTTTGTCTTGAGCCAGATTATTATTTAATGTTAAGTGCTGTGGCTCAAAAATAATTCCAGCTTTACTCTTTTGCTTTTTTATTATTTTCTCTCCATTTGTACAGAAGATTTTATGCCTGACATGCAAAATCTTCACTTAGTGTAGGCACTAGAGCCAAAGTTTTATATAATGTCTTGGTATTAGTTACCAAAATAAATCAGTGCCAATAAGATGCTCAGCTTGTCTTAGAAGCTGGCCACTTATATTTAGGATAATCAGGGTTATTTTCATTAGCTGGGACCTATCACAGGTGAAATCAATGAGACTGTTCTTTGTTTTCCGTGAAAGCCAGGTAACGCTGCCATTTTTGTAATGCCCATTTGTCCGTAGATGTTGGAAGTCTGTTAAATGCATTCATGTACAGGTATGTGAGCCTTAAAAAAAGTGGGATTTCTATTCTTCACATCTAATGAATGTTTGGTATGTAGTAAGACAGATTATTGTATCAATGCACAATATGCCTTGAACTTTTACCCATTGTTTTCGCTACTTTTCTTGGTTATTTTTTTGTAAACACCAGTGATGGTCTTTGAAAAGCCTGTTTTCTACCTGCATGGCCTATAGCTAAGAGCAGAGTTTTCATAAAATTCTCTTTACCTTAGCATTGCTGGCCAAATAGCTACAAATCATGAGTAAGCATATTTATTTGTTGGCATTAGGTATTAAAAATGTCATTAGATAGTTGTTTAAAATTTGGTAGTTCCAAAAGATTCTGGGGTGTTGAGGTTTTCCTTTGGGCTCTTTGGATTGCTTTTTACCAAAACTGTGGAGAAGATCCATGTAATCCCTCCTTTCTTTTGATATATAGACAATATATTACACACATAACACACATTTGAACAGTATAGATAATGATATTTTATTTCAAGTGTTTTTATAAGGTGAGCATCATTCATATTAGCTGGAATATGTTAATTTTCTATTAACTGAATGACATTTTTGATCTCTTTGCTTTTGAAGAGTAAGACAGATCTGTCAGCTTTCAGAAACACTCTGGTCCTATCTATCTTGGTCTCTGGAGGATCATAAATATAGTTTCCCCTTTTCTTAAGAAAAGCACTAGCATTCCGTAAGAGGATGAGTAGAAAGGATCAGTCAGAACACCACAGGGGCATATATGTCATCACTTTGTTGTTTCTTTACACATAGTTGCAAGGCAGTTCGCGAGGTTAGTTACAGGTAGGCAGAAAAAGAGGTAACTGAGAAACTGTTCCCTTTTTTTCCTGGGGAAGTTAAAATATTAATTCTAAAAGAGGATCACTTAGAAAATATCACTTAAAAAAGAATCACCTAGAAAGGCCTTAGTTATTCAAAAATAACAAAGATTAAATTTAGTGAAATAATAAGTGAAAATCCCATTAGTCATAGAACTAACAAGGTTGTTTTCATCACTGTTGGATTTTGGGAAGGAATAGGGATGTTGTTTTAATTTGTTTTGCTTCCTATGTCTTCACACATTGTAATCCTCTGACCAGGACAGACCATCGCATGCCTCTGTATTGCCCACACACTGAAGCCTAGAGTTTGATTACACCTGAATTATAAATGATTGGTAAAATAATAATAAAAAGGGAGAACAAACTTATGAATGACTGGCTCTAAATTGAGGTTTAAATTCAGATAGAATGAGTTTTCCATTTTTAAAGTTAGAGGGAGCTGACTGGTTTGGCAGATATTTTGCTAGGAAGTGGTTTTGGATTTTGGTTTACTGCTGTGGGAGACACTAGGAACTGGAACTGGGCGTTCCTTGAAATGCAAATTTTTGCCAGGGGTTTTTGAGCATGGCCATGGAAACCCAGGAGGCTTAGGTACTCGTTGGCATTTCCCACCCTTGGAACACTGTAATTAAGGGCCCATCAGTCTGGAGTGGCTGATCGGAGAAACAGAGGGTTCTTTCTTACGTGGAAATATGCTTTCTCTGACTCAGATCTGCCCTCTGGATCTCATTCTGAGTTTTTTGGAGTGTCAGGTTTAGTTAATTGAATATTCCCAGTGAGTAGGAAAACTGGAAAAAACTCTTGCTTTTGGTTTGTTTTGTATTTTCTGAGGCTTGGATGCTTTTGTCTTGAGCTCCAAGCAGGCTGTTGTAAAAGTTAAATTGGTAGCTTGAAAAATGTGAGTTATTATTGACTGGCGGGATTGGGTTCAGCATAAACAATTAGTCTGAAGGGAAGATCTGACTCACAGAAACCAAATTTACAGGTTAAAAAAACCCAACCTAACGAATGTGTGGATTTGATTGAGCTTTACCTCAGTTAAAAAAATAATGAAGAGCTGCATGTTAAATTTTCTACAATGTCATGAATTACAACACTGAATCCAGTGTCATTAAATTGTAGTTTTTTGTTTCTTGTCAGCTACGACAATTTCAGCAGAGCACAATCCGTGTGGAAGTATGAATAAAATTCAGGGAGTAGCATCAAGGACTTCTGAGCTCAGGAAACTGAGTTTGGCAGTGCTAATTTGTATTAAAGTTGTTGTTGCATGACAGCAGGAAAAAGATTTAATGCTTGCCACCTGAATCAAGCCATGGAACATTGGTTTCTATAACTGCCATGAATTTGAATCAAGGCCAATATCTCTAAATTTGAAATAAACTGATACTCTGTCTTGAAAGAAGATACAGGCCACTTATGCTGCGAAAGGTATTTAGAAAATGTATTTCAATTTAATTTTTAGCAGTATATATCTTTAAAATTTTTAGACACTTTAGCATTGGTCTTTATGGCTTTTTCTATATGCCAGCAAGTATGCAGCCTTTCAGTCATTTATTTATCAACGTCCAGTCTTGAACTAACACTGATTTGCAGAAGACCACAGATGCTGGCTTTACTCCCACTATCACTATGCAGCCGCTCGCTTTAATCCGAAATTCATTTTCTTTTGTATATAGCTGCATTAATGGAGAAAATCTGATTTCAAGCCAAGTGGTCACACTATGAAGCTTTAAAGTCATCAGATACAAAGCTTGTACCATGAGTGGAACAATTATTGTCTTTACAGTAGTATATAGTGTGAAGTTATTTTACTTTCTAAAGGATACACAAATGCCTTACAACAAGCAGGTGAAGTTCAGGATTTTTTTTTCATCTTTTCAGAAAACAGGCAAGAACTATATGGAATTCTTTCCTGTATCTGGACTGGCTTTGAATCGCTGTATAGATAACACACATTTACCCAGAGAGAGATTATTTATCAGTGTAACAATAATAATTTGAATATTTATCCAGGAATAGTGAAACAGAACCCTTCATTCCTAATTGTAAATTAAATTTTGAGTGCTCTTCCATGGTTAAGTGCACAAGATTGTGTGAAGTTTCAGGACTGGAGGTGTGAGTACCAAGTAGCAACACTTGAACCCAGCTGCTTGCTTTCTGCCCATGCCATTTTATGAGTAGTTTTTGTTTTTCAGTAGGTACAGAAGGTCCTGATAATTGATCCATTACATGGGAATAACTTAATCCATGATTGTAATTCAACATTCTAGATTGAAATATAGCAGCTGTTTCATAGTGCGTACGAGCAATGCACAAAAATGTTGTGATGGAAGGAGAAAAAGATACGGTATGCATCTGGAAGTGCTCAGGAAACTTGTAGAGGTAGAAGGCAGCTATTCCACAAAAAGTATTTGATGTCTTTGTTGTCATATAACATACTTTCTTGGGTTGTCTTTCATGTCCCTGATGGAGCCCTGAGGATATACTCCATTTCAACCCTGTTTTTAACCTCTTGCTATGCTCAAAGACACAGCCTCCTTGGTGAGAAGGATGGGATTCTCTTCAGAGCCTATCAGTGCTGCTCCTTAATCAGCTGAAGTGGTGTCTGCACGATAACAAGAGGTACTAGGCTCACCCCAGGTTGTGCCAACTTGGGAAGCTATAGTGTGGCTGGAAATTTAACCCAGATCTATAGTATGGTAATACAGAGCATTACCTTTAGGCTAGCAGGCCTAGCTACGGTCCATAGTTGAAATTTAAAGTGATTTTAAAAAATGCATTCAATTTGAAATGCCCCAAGGTTCCTATCATTTGTGAAGCTGAATCTCTTTCAAAATATTATGAGTGACATTGAATTTTTGCTTTTGGTGGATATGTTATAAATATGAAGAATGATAAACTTTAGGGGTGGCTAGTTGTACAATATAAAAGAAGACTTGCACTGTCAAGTGTTGCTGTTCGCATTTAAGTGACTACATAGGATTCAAGCTGGGGAACTCTGCTGTTTTTGAGCCTATGCCAGAGGCTTGATGAAACAAAAATATATAGTTCATAATTTATGCATTCTTTTTTTTAAGGTGTGTGGGAGGTGAACTTCCTTTTCAACATTGCCTTTCCACTGTGCATGAGAGCTGTTTGGCAGTATTTTTAATAGTTGCATGCCTAAGTTTGTCTAACAGTCTTTCCCTCCTTTACACACTTGCTATCTTTTGTGTATAGTGCTAGTTCATTCAAGTGAGTTATTAAAATTATATGTAGTATATCTTACCAAAACATAAAAATACACAGTATTAATTGCTTAACTTTCATGCTATTGTGTACTCCCATCTAGTATCAATGTCTCTATTACACAATGTGTTTTGATGTAGAAATAATAATTTTAAGAAGGCTGAATAACTAGAAGACAGAACAGTCTGTTTTTTTTTTTTTGTTGGTTGTTTTTTTTTTCCTCCACAAGAACTGGAAAACGGGTTAAGAAGCATGCAGAAATACTACCCTTTTTAGCCTTCATCTGTTCAGCAATCTTACCTGCATCTGATAACTTAGGTTATTTTTCAGATTGGACTGCTTCTCTGAAGTACTTTAACATGATTTCCTTCAAAAGCAGTCCCACTTTTTTCTGTTTCATACTTTAGTGCTCTTTAATAAGCATATGGCACAGTACCTGTGATGGACAACTGGCTAACATTGTGCATTCAATGCATGCTATTGTTGCTTTCTTAAAGTAAAGACTTATCTTCAAAGAAGTATTATCATAAAGGAGCTGATTTTCTTTCTTGGGATAATTTGATATATTTTGTAGAGTCAAAGGGGAGAAGAAGTAAGTGAAAAGGTGCTTTACTTGACTGCCAGTACCACAAGCTCAACCTGGAATTTAAAAGTCTAGCTACGTTCTTTCTGGTTCACAAATCACCAACAATGAGGACCCCACAGCTGGAACTTAGCTACCAATTCTGCCGAAGCATGAGCCAGAACAGAATCCAGTGTATGCTGTCATAGCTGTACTGACTATGTAAAAGAAAAATAAACAGTAGAAAATAATTTTTTTTCCCATTGAAGCAATTACGGTTGCTCTCAGAGAATGTAATAAGGTGGTACCATGTTTAAAAAAAGTTGTGAATGTTTTTCCTTTTAAGTGGTGGTAACAGTTCCATTTCTTTCTGTCATAAGTGCATTTGGAGAAGTGGATTAAAGTAGTAGCTACACCTTGGTGTAATGTTAAAGATCTACTGGGAGCAGGTTGACATATATATATGCACAAATGATAGTTCAATAATAACAGTTCAATAACATCCAATACCATGTCCAACCTGGAAGTGTCTCTATGTCTCTATATGTCTATGTGTACAGAACACAGACATTTATATACATTACGTGTTGTTACATGTGATTGCAACAACAGCTTGAACTCATAGTTCAGACAAGCTATGTACATATAACTGAGCATATGTAGTGGGTATTTCTATACTGTTAACATTTGACGCTTTGTCCAGTTCAATGATGTCTTTGTTAAGGCTGTATTTAGCGTTCTGAGTACATAACCATCTTTAAAACAAGTAGCATTTTTAAAATTACTTGCTTGCAAAATGCTTTCTTTTCCTTCTCCAAATATAGCAATCCTCTTTTTTTTTTTTTGTCTCTCATAGAGTGAAAATTTTCTGACATCCAAATGGCAAGAACAAGCCTTTGGCTAATTATAGGTCTTCTGTAAGAAAGATGGAGCAGTTCTAAAGTTCAATGTTTTGAAGCTCTTCAGGGCTGCACACAAAATAAAAAGATAAATTTAGAGGTGGTTCTTTTTTTATTTAATGCGTGGAATGACCTAAAATATATTTCCACTGTTTGTTTTTTTTTTTTTAAACTTTCCAATACTTTCAAAATAATTTTTGTTAAACAAAATGTAATTTCATGTAGAAATTACGAGAGCTTAGTGGAATGCTCTAGTAATCTAGCATATTATGATATACAAGTTTTATCGATTATAATTTCTTCAGTCTTCTTGGCTGAGAAAGTTGTGACTGTTTACCTGGAGAAAAGAAGGCTGCGTGGAGACCTCATAGCAGCCTTCCAGTATCTGAAGGGGGCCTATAGGGATGCTGGGAAGGGACACTTCATTAGGGACTGTAGTGACAGGACAAGGGGTAATGGGTTCAAACTTAAACAGGAGAGGTTTAGATTAGATATAAGGAAGAAATTCTTTCCTGTAAGGGTGGTGAGGCACTGGAATGGGTTGCCCAGGGAGGTTGTGAATGCTCCATCCCTGGCAGTGTTCAAGGCCAGTTTGGATGAAGCCTTGAGTGACACGGTTTAGTGTGAGGTGTCCTTGCTCATGGCAGGGAGGTTGGAACTAGATGATCTTAAGGTCTTTTCCAACCCTAGCTATTCTATGATTCTGTAATTCCCAAGCTTTGCTTCTTGTCAGAGGAGTTCTTGTTCCTGAACCATAATGATGGTACTTTTAAGCGCTTGCACCTTATTATGCCTTCCCTTTATATCCACATCTGTGGGATAGCCTGGGTAGTAAAGATAAATTCATATTCTGTGTAGTTTCACACACTGAGAATTTAGAGTATTTGCAGAAATTAAAATTATTGCCAGTGCATGTATTTATTCTGTTGAGATCTTTTAATGTTTCTTTTCTTCTCTAGTTGATTTTTCCCTTTTCTGTGTTTAATTGGGAGTGATGATACATAATAACCACACTAAAATACACACCGTTTGGTAACAGTGCAGTATTCTAGCTTCAACCAGACTGTAGTGTGGAAATGCAGGGTTTTGGGGTAGATAAAATTTCATTTTTGTAAGGTGCAGAAATGAATGGGGGGTGCATTTATGTTTTACAACTTAGCCAAATAGTGGACTTCACTGTGATGTAACCTATTAAATTGGAGAAGCTTTTCTGTGTAGCTGCCCTGCGGTGCTGAAAGTAAGTTATGAATGCTGTACTGTTTAAGAGCAGAAAGGTTTGCCTGGAAGAGAGCGGTATGCCTGGGCCCCCTGCTATTGAGAAGATGCCAGTCAGAAATGAAAACGTCTTTCATGAAACTATAGTGAACTTCCCTGTGATACAGTACAATAATGCAAGGAATTTTTTGTCAAAACCTGTAGAAATAAGTATAATACCTTGGAAATTGCCAAGAAGTACTTGCTTATGAGGGACTGTTTTAAGAGGTCACTGTCAAAAGTATGTGTGATTTTGACACAGTTATAGAAGTGACAGGATTGAGGAGTTTAAGCCATTTCCCCTGTATACCCCCCGCACTTTGAGGTCTCCAGTTTCTTTTGCCTTTTGGTGACAACTACAAAAGATATCTTCTGAGAAAAATGCTTTCTGCATGACATCAGAATAAAGGAATGTTCCACACTATTCAGTATGCTTAAAAGTATTGGTTCACTGAGATAACATTGCATTTAAAATTAATGCTGAACAGAAGGCCAGTAAAGAGATAAAACAGAACAGAGCATGTTTTGCAAACTTTTATCTTTAAGAAACATTGGTTTATTGGATTTTGTAGAAATGTTTTCTTTAAAATAATAAAATTATGCTGTATGTAACAGCACAGTAAAACAGAACTGCTGTTCTGTTGTGTGATGGAATGCATGTAGCTACAGGTAGACTGAAATATTTGTAATCAGAAGGTAAAAGTAGATGCACATAGAAAAATTAATACATTACTATACATAGGAAAAAGCTGTAGGAAATGTATTTGCTTTTGTAAAAAGTCTCAGGTTTTTTTCTTTGTCAGTTGTTACTTTTTATTTTGTCTGACTTCAATTAACTGTTCATGTAGTATTGATAAAAAAAGCTAATTATTCTCACAATTCATGAATTTAGAAAAGTGCAAAATACATTATTTATTGGACGCTAGCCTTTACATTATTCCTTAGCATACTATAACTTTAATTGGCATTTGGGTTAGTCAAAGAAAGAATTGGAGAAAGAGTGTTTAAAAATGGAAAAAGAAACAGGTAAAACTTAAGCAAACACTTTCTAGACAAAGTATACAGAATAAACAGTATTGATACTAGTTATGGTTTTGAATTAAGAGTTGTATCAATTATAAATGTAGGGGCTTATTTTTCAGAATCATGAAAACGTTTAATTACTGCTTGTAGTGTTAATGAATAGTTACCCATTACTGATCAATGGATCTGCCTTGTTGCAGAGAAGAGGAGGCTTAAGGTGCACTTCGGTTCATAGGTGAGAAGGAAAACCTAAGTTTACATGATCAGGCAGTAGATAATTTCACATCAAACTATTGGTGCATTGGTGTGAAAATCTATATGGATTTGTAGGGCAGAATAGAGGTCCAAACCTTGGCCTTGAAAACGTGTGGTGGGAGGAATTTCACTCATACAGATGTCAGCCATATCCTTCACTGGAGGCATGGAAGAGTAGAAACTGGGCAAGCTGCCAGTCCCCGTCATAAGTCATACATTCTTGCAGTACAGCTTTGTTAAGTAGGTACTGGCCATATGCTGCAAGTTTTATCTAGGTTTTAGTGTTGGTTATATGAGTCCCCTTAAATTTAGATTTCAATTTAATAAACTAAAGCCACTCTAGAGGCTGTAGTCTAAGCAGAAGAATGAGAATACATTCCCAAAGTAGCTCGAAGGAGAGGAGGCAAGGCTGTCCGAGCAGTAGGCTGCAAGAAGGTGCTTGCATCCCCTGCTAGAAGCAAGCTGCCTGCTCTGGACTTTTCTCACTCAGCACTCACTGAATAGAAGCCCCCGTGAGCTGCAGAAGAGCTGAACCCAGTTGTCCAGCAACCGAAGTAATGGCAGAACTGCAGCACTGAAGCGAACCAGCGAATTACAGGGTTATTCTTTTCAGAAATGAAAGTTTCAATATAGGTATACCCAGTTCCTTAGAATAAACATTTATGGGAAGAGCATGGGTGTTTTTATAAAGCTTGCAGAAGAGGAAGGGAGAAACAGCAGAGAAAGAATTGCATTATAAGGGTTGCTACAATATTGCCAACTCTCATCTAATTATGAGTTAATGAGACTTGATGTTTTACTTGAAATCCTCTAGCATCCTGTGCTTGTGTATTTCTTTTAGCTCTTTTTTAGTGAGACTGAAAACATACAGGCTCAGAACCAATAAGATTTCTATCTCAACGTGTATTCATGTATTGTTATTGGAACTATTTTATTATTTTGAATATGAATTTCCTGAGGTTATTATTGCTGCAGTTGTCAGCCCTTTACACTGGGTACCTTTTCAATGAATCCATACAATGTCTTACACCAAAGGAGACACCACCCATTTTTACATCTTGCAGCATCAGAAGCGTCACAATGCATGAGAAGCAAAACAGAGGAAGGGGTCATACTGTCCTCTGTATGGACTCTCTGAAGCAAGTCACATCTGCACAACAGAATATTTCAGATAGAAGAGTTTTGCTATCTTTTTCTTTAACTGTAAACTGTACTGAATAATGAAGTTACATTTGATATAGTCATAGGGTTATGTGGGGAGATACCTAGAATATACTTGAGGTGAAAAAAGGAAGGAAAAAAAAATTGTTTTGTTAATTTTAACTTTGCATTTTGGAAATAAATGCTAAAGTAGTGAGGATAGCACCATCAGGCAGACAGCAGGTGGGCCAAGCAGCAGGAGGGAAATGATACTTGCTGCACCTGCTCTGCACACTTTAAAAAAAAAAAAAAAAAAAAAAAAAAAAAAAAGTGGAAAAAAAAGGGGCCCCCACCCACC
>NDXB01004024.1:28292-46012 GCA_002631895.1 Agapornis roseicollis
AAAAAAAAAAAAAGGTTATTACTGAAAGATAGTATTCTGCCTTCCCCACTCTGATACTTATTTTTTCCCAGTGACAAAATCTGCAGCAGAAAGCACTGAGCAACAAGTTTATCAATTTGAACAGGCCAACTGCACAACTAAATGTATGTGAAACTTAACAAATCCCTTGGGGAAGCTGACTGTAAGAATTTCCTAGTCTGTGTCGAGTTACTGAGGTGTGACATGGTGGATTGAACTTAATGCCTTAGGCAAGCACAGTCAAATAGAGAGAGTTTAAGATTTTGCTGTGTCCATGAAGGGATCTGCTGGTAGTTGTCTAAATTAAGCTTTCAGAAAAGAATATAATACTATCATGAGCTCTTTCCCTTGAATATTTTTGGCAGGTTATTCAGGTTTAAAAGAAATCCAAGTAGGATTGCCTCTGTGTAAGCTTCATAGTAGTTCTGGAAAGATTGAAAGGTTATTCCTCTTACTAGGAACAGCAAAATACTGCAACAGGAATTTTCCGTTACATAGGGCTGTCTGTTTTAAAGGCATCCAAACCCAAGGATCCCCACCTGCATGGGAATGGAGTACTGTGACCCTGTAGGTGTTGCTGAAGCTAAGACTGTGGAACTGTGCACTTGCCCTGGCTTTCTCACCACCTCCTTTCTTCTTGCTTGCATCTCTGTGAAGGGGAAATAGATGCTGGTGACTAGTATGGCTTTAATGATCTTTATGACCCTATGATGCCTAGCTCAAAGAAGGCTGCAGTGTCCTCTTATAAAGAGTCTGCATACATATTACAGAGTTTAAATGAGGTCTGTTAGTGACAGCAGTGCCTTCAGTGGTGAAGCCACCACTGCTATCTATGTACATGCCAAGAGTTGGAAAGCTACCAGGAGGAAAAGGAAAAGTATGGGTACCCAAGTGCCATAAAGAAATCCAGACAAATGAGCTTAAGAACTTTTGGAATATTTTGATTTTTTGAGCAGAGGGGTGCTGGCATCCTGGAGCTGGAGTTTTTAATAAGCTCTCTGCAGCACAGCTTCAGCTGTAGATGGTGCAGCTTGCAAGCATAACCTTGCCCCATGTCTGGCATGTAACTTGGAGCAAAACTGCAGCTGGTAGAGCTGGGCCTCAAGTAGAGGGGCAGGATTTGAGTTGCCTTGGTCATAGCCCGTGCTGATGGCAAAGTGAAGAGAGGCTTCAGAGTTAAGTTACTTCTCTTCTCCTTGATAAGAGGCTGGAAACCTAGATTTCACTGTGTGCTGTTCACCTTCAGTTCTCATTGGGATCTCTAGCCCCATTTCTTCTCTAGTGTCTACACACACAGCTGTAAGTAATGTTGGGACTTCTTGAATTCCACAAAACACCCAGCTTCTTGAGTCACTGCAGTGTAAATAGCATATTTACAAGGTGGCCTGCATGTAAGACACAGGAAACACCATAATAATTTCATAATCTGAGGCAAGCATTAATTGGCTGTGGAGTGTTCCCCCCCACCCCCTGGAGCATCCTGAGATTTGGACTTGAGCAGTTGTCTTACTGTTCTCTGACTTCTTGGGTATTTTGTTTTTTAACTTATTATCAGATTAAAAATTGGGCAGGGAACATTAAGCTAATATATGCTACTTGGATTGTTTAGAAGTGATATGGGGCTGAGGTGCCACTGCCTATTTTTCAACTCTATTTAGATCATAATATTCCTTTAGCTCTGCATTGCCAATATTGATGGTGAACTTGACTGTAGAATGAGCCACTTGTTACTCCAGAACTGCCATCAGTTAACTAGCATCAAATACATATAATGGGATATAAGAATGCTGCTGATCTCTCCAGCTGAGTGAGATGTTTACATCAAATTATGACTGTTTTTAGTTGGATGACAGGAATTGATAAGCATACTTCTCATGCTATTGTAGACAAACTGTTGGTTAAGTGCTGGACTTGAATGCCTGGGCCTGCCTAGCTTTTGATGCTACCTCAGAATTTTTGGTTCCAGAGAGATGAGATGCTGCTCCAAGCCCTATAGGGAAAAGGAGTTAGGCATGTGAGTTAGTACATTTAATCTGTCTCCTATTGCTCAGAGCAAGCAGTAGTCTGCTAGCACAGTGACCAATGCTGAGAGCTAATTACCATAATTCATTAGCGAAGACTCACTTCCTGGATGATTTGAGTTGATTAGTAGGCACTTTGTTCTATCACCTTTTTTGGCTGAGCATTCATTTAGAGGTTTCAGACTCTGAAGACTTAATGGATTTACACGTAGCACTTACCCAGCAGGGAGAAAAAAAAATTGAAATCTAATGCAACCTGTTACTTTTCATGTAGACTTTGGGATTTGGTGCAAGGGTTAATGGGAAGGCTTTAACTCTAAATAGTGAAATTCTTTTTATTTTTTTTTTCCTTCTGTGCTTTCCTTCTGAGCCCTCTTACCTTGTATCAGCTGATTACAGCTGACCACTTTCGGAGAACTTTATAATAATTTGTGTTTCAAATGCTAAGAACATTGCAGTAGGTTGTACATCTTTCTGCAGAAAGCTATGCAAGTTTTCCGTGGGACTGAGAAAACGTGTATTGGCATAAGCCGTTATTTTTCAGGTACAGGGGAAAAAAAAGCTACTACTTCCACTACTAATGCGTGACTGAGAATGACTGTCTATTTACTTCCTTATGTATTTTAGTAGACAGTGGTATGTAGTAGGAGCCTGCAAGTCATGAGCCCGTAGAGGGTTCCAGTTAAATTAGAGCTTGTACCACTTGCACTAAACCCTATACTTGCAGATTTTGAGAAAGGTCTAATGACTGTTCCTCCTATTTGTGGATTTAAAGTTTGTCTTCTTAGTCATTGAAAAAATTCAAAAGATTAGAATAATAAGTACATTTTTGAAGACAGGCTAAAAATCCTACCTTTTCCTTTTGAAGGGATGCTTTTGGGGTGAGGGGGAAACACATGCAGTATTGATGGGTTTAAGTTCAAGTATTGAGCTGGGAAGGAAACAACTTGATGTGGGGAATGAGTCCTTTTTAAATTTGCATTAAAAGGGATCTATAACCTTTGAAGTACAGGAGTGCAATATTAAAAAGAAAGAGATGCATTAGATCAGAAATGAGCAAGCAGTGGGGTTACTTTCTTCAGCAAGGTATGTTAGTGTATGTATAAACATATAGGTGGCTCCAATTACAAATTATGCATGCACTTTACACATTAAGTGAATCAAGTAATAAGTAACTTACACCTTATCTGATATTACAGTTACTGAATATCCTTGAAAAGATGCTGGGAATTCAGTTTTCTGGCTGGCTAGATTTGTTTGAAAACAGTCAAACACTCTTGATTTTTCTGGTTGTCACCTTTTTTTTTTGTTGCTCTTAAAACCTTCTTTCACCAATTTTTGGTGTGTGTGCAGTAAGACAGGAAAAGAGGAGTTACTGCAATGCAAAGTTTTACTGTCATATGCAGGTATTACCTCATCTTTAATGCCTCAAAACAAAAGAGTTCAAATCTCATCAGTATTGGTAGACTTAGGTGTTTGACATTAGGGCTGGACTGCATTTCTCTGAGGTCCAATGTATATGGTGTTTTGCCTTGGGCTCTCATTATTTACTACTGCAAGGACTATTGGCTGTCAGATAATTCTGTAGTGTGAGTTACTGTATTTCAATAAAGCTGTGGCCTTGGCCTTTAATCTGGTTACCAGAGAGCTATGTTTTCTGTCTCTGTAAATGCCACTCTGGACTACAGTATAACAAACGTTTTAAAGATGTATTTTCTTCTAGCACATAAGAATGTTCTTCCAACTTGTATGCTTCTTTTAAGGAAGAAACACTATCTTCAAATACTTGATTTCTAATATGAATGAGTAACCTGACTAGCCTTATACCTTAGCAGTGTCCTGGCTTTAAAGAAAAGGTTTTTCCATTGTGCTGGAAAGGACTTGAGAGTGTTTGTTTTTTCCATAGTGAGTTTTGCCTAGAGGAAACTATCCAAAGTTGTTGGAAAACCTAATGTTTCAGCAAATTGGGATGTATTATGCTTTTAAACTTTGAAGTTTATTTCTAGTAACAAGAGCAATTATGCAACATCATGATATATTAATATTATAACTGAAATATTACAAAGAGAAAAGCAAAATATACATTTAATTTCTTATATTTGATCTTAATAAAATTATTTTTATTAAAATTCAGTGCCTGCAGCACTGGCAGGTAAAGGTCTAAATTGACTTTAAACCTTTCCTAGTTGTGAGGTTCTCTTAGAGCCCTCTGGCATGGTGAAGGGGTGTGCCAGATGCAAAGCTTGCTCTAAGTTGAAACTAAATAAACACAGAGGTGGAGGGGCCTGAAAACTGGCATGAAATAGCTCTGCCTTCCATCCATTGATAAACAGATCTGGCTGGCTTCCCACTGATAAAGATGATGCAAAAGTCTGTTGTGTCCTGGACTGCTGGTAGAGAGACTTTAGTTTCAGTTACTATGTGCAATATATCCTACCAGGTGTTGTTATGCTTTCTCTGCCCATCTCATTCTCATCTTATTATGTTAAAATTGGCTGGTTATATAATTTAACATTTAGAGCACTAGTAAATGAAAACTTTTGCCAAACTTGGATTTTAAGCGTTTCAGAAGGTTGTACAGCGATGTGCTCAGTCTAATCTAGTGTGCAAGTGATGTACAAAACAATGTTGTTATGAACCAGCTAATTTATTTGCTGCTAATTGGCAAGAAATAACAAATACTAATTAATTACAGATTTTTCTTGTCATGAATTATCTGTAAACATATTCTCAAACATGTTAGCTATTCTAACGTTTCAGTCAAAATGTAAGTAAATTTATTTCTTGCTGATTTGGGAGGTGCTGCTTGTGACACTAGTTAGGATGTGCAGTTTTAGCTTTTTCTATTTAATTCATAATTGTTTTTATTCCCCAGTTTAATTGGTGCAATTTTAAAATTGGTTATCCCAAATATTAGTGGTTATGGACTCTGCAGTAGGCAAAGCAATTCTGTGTTTCTTTGCACAATTTTGTTAGTTTGCCAGAGCTTTGGTAGAAATCAAACATATGGGAATATGACAGAATTGAAGCGGGAAAACCACTAAAGTGAACAGTTTCACTTTCTGCAGCTTGGGAACAGAAATGTATGAAAAATAAATGGCTGCATGTGAAGTACTGTGTGGATAAGGATAAACTATTCTGTGTACTTTCCTAGATATGTTACCTTCCCAAGAACGTCTGCATATTTGTCCCTTCTTTGTCCTCCTTCCTTCCAAGTTAACATTTATAAATTGCTTAATCCTCTCTCAACATGTCTATGCAACTTCCACTGACACTAATGGTAATTACTTATGCTTAGTGCCAAAGAAATAGGACCTCTCTTAAGGTACAGTTAATTTCATTTGCATGAAGCCATGTAATTGACAGATCCAAAAATCCACTACTGCAATCTAGGGCCAAGGTTTTGAGGCTGTATGCAATGTATTGATAGCCTTTCAAGTCACTCCTCCAGTTGCTTGGCCTTGTTTGCCTATATCTAGCATTTCCATGGTGACTATTTGGCTAATTTTCAGGTTTCTGATTAATTTTCCTGTTGCTTTTTTATCTGTCAGATAGGAGTTTGCACTGCTTTCAGAAGATGTAATATATCCTGTGATTAAAGACAGTAGGCTTCAAGAAAGTGCAATTCATTAAACTCAAAGAATTGGTAGGTAGCTCTTTCTAGGAAGCAAGTGATTGGCCAGGTGATGCGAGGGCAGTTGACAGTTCTTTAGAGAAACATTCATAAGGACTGAAATGCTAACTTTACTAGTACCAAGAAAGGAAGTTTAATACAAGTGCTAATACAGTAATTGCATTCTCTTCATGTATATACTATGGCATCAGTGTAGCATGTAAGTGTAAACTGCAAGTGTATCAGATGGGTGTGTTTTGGCATGAGTTTGAACTTCATTTTGCACAAAGCAAAAGTCTGTAATACTTCAAATTATGGCACAACATAACTAGAGGATCCTTCTCTCTGTTTCCCTTGTTCTCTGTGATGGTGAAATTCTAAAGGCTGCTTATGCATCTGAGCATCTGCTCCTTCTGTTTGGCTATATCTTATTTGTCTTATGATATGTTTTCTGTTTGGATGTAATATATTTGTCTTACGAAACATTGTGCTCAGTCAGATTATTTAGAGTAGATACAAACAGAACTGTTTTGATCTGAGAGAATGTTGAATATTTATAAAGATCCTTGGAAGTGAATTACAAATATTTGCTGTTAGATATAAATTGGTTCTCTGGTTTACTACTGTGTGAAGCTTTTGGAAAAGATTAAATAAAGCTCAGGACTACTGAATCATGGAATTCAAATGTGGAAAAGACCAGTTAAATCATCTAACCTTTCTGCCTATATACAGTGAATCTCCACAGTTCATTTTCTAGCTTTCTGCTTTGTTCTAGTATAAAACTTCAAAAGCTAGTGGGCTTCTGCCATCTACCCAGTGAGACTGTTCTATGGCCTAATATACTCTGCTTTGAGGAAAATTTTCACAATGATGCATATATTCATTCTTTAACCTCATTCTAGTTTTTCTCATTGGTCCTGTATGGTTCCAGTTAAGTGGATACAAGTTTTCCAGTTGTAATTAGACCTTAGGTGGTCCTTTGCAACTGTAGCATGATGTTTCTGTAGATCGATGGAGAATCCATATGTCCTTGCTTAGACTTTTGGTGGTATTGCATCTCATAAGCTGACTGCTGTGAGAGTGCGAATTGGTCTTCAGCTTTGTGTCACTAGAGCGTGAGTGCCTGGAACAGACAAGTGATAGGGTGGATAGAGTACCTCAGCAACAGTTTTCTCTTCCTGTCTTTATATGCCTCTTTTTAGGATGCCCTGTATGGTATTGGATAGGATGCCAGAATTTTTGTGGTTTAAAACTGTATGCCTGCATATGGCCAAGCTAGAGGGAAGTCATTCACTCCAAATGTAGCCAGTTTATAAAAATGTGGGCAGATTTCTTTGCAAGTTCAGTTTTGAACAACTGAGAAGGCTGATCAGGGCACAGCTCTTGGTGTAGGAAATAAAGTTCATTCCTTCTTTATGTAAGAAAGGTGGGTTTTTTGGTTAGTGGAGTGCTCAGTAATCAATGTGCCTCTAAAAATAAAACTTGTTTGTCAAGCCACCTGAGTCTTATAGGCAGTAAGAAACAGCCTTTTGAGGACAGCTGGATAATAGTGATCAAAAGAAAGCTGAAGTAGTGCTGTCCAGTAAGATAGATCACTGCAACTGGTCTGTATTTGTTTAGTGGCTATGAAACTGATACCTATGTAAGTTACTTGAATGTGTTAAGTGGAAGGGTTAAAAGAATTTGGACTGTAGCTCAACGGAAATTTGTAGAATAAAAATGGGTTTTGTATTTCTGCTGAATGCTTATGAAGTAAAACACCTTCGATATCTGCTGCCTCTATATTCTAGTCCTGCACTCACATACCCCCTGCAAGTCTCTCTACTTCACAAAGCCTGAGAAACAAAGGCGGGGATCCAGCAAATGTTGGGTCTTTCAAAATTGTCATGATTCCTTTACTTCAGTGGTGATTTTTTTTGTAAACTATCTCAGTGGCTTGAGCACTAAATCTAGAAAAAAACTTTGTGAGCTTTTGGTAGAAACCACAATATTGATGACTTCCCTTACAGCCCATTTTGATGCTGCCCTTTTATGTTTTAAGTTACATAGAATATTCACGGATAGAGAAGGTATGGCTTGGTAGAAGCAGTAAAGTGGTAAGCAGTAGGTCCAACACTGACTGCACTAACTGATGGGTTTTACTCACTGTGGTCTGGATCCTGACTGTTACATCAATTGTAGCTTCCTAACGCTGGTCTTGCAACACAGTAGCTTAAAAGAAAAGCTGTGGTTGTATATTTTTGAAGAGGAAAGAATTATGTGAAGTGTACAGCCATCAGTGATAGTTGCAGTTGGTAATAATAGTCACAGAGTACGGGAGATAGTCTGACACATTCACTTGTGTTTGTCTAGTGCTGACAGCCTGCAAGATGCAGCATGTTTGCTGGCCTCTTCAGCATCAGTAGGGAAGGAGAGCTTCCTGCACCTGTGTCCCTTGTATGAGATCCCAAATACTAGACAGAACATGGATTTTTGGCTCCTCTCTTTGTGAGGCGAATTATTACATAAGTAGCAGCAGCATATAAACAAACAACCATTTTGGATTAAGTTGCCTTCAAATGAAAGGGAGAGGTGTGGAAAAAAACAAAAAAAGAAAACTGAGCGTGTTTCTACAGAAACATACAGAAATTATTTTTAGTTGGTCATCATTGCTAGAAAAGCAATGAAAATATTCACAGGGTGAGAAATGGTTTTTACTTGCAGAAGATGGCAACTTATAGAGAGATGAAATGGGTGCTCTTACAAGTTGGAGAAATGAGACAACAAGTGAAGAGCTGTCGTTGAGCGATCAAGGTTTGATTTGCCGTGGTTTTTGGTGGTATTTTGTGTGTTGGGTTTTTTTTAATTAAATACTGTGATTTTTGTGATGTGAATCTGTGTGTATATACAAAAAGGTAACTGCCACGTAAGACTAGTGAAAAGATGGGGAAGGCAGAACATTTGCAGCTATAGACTAAAAAAAAAAAAAAAAAAAAATTTTTTCTACCCATTTTGAAACATGNAATCTGTGTGTATATACAAAAAGGTAACTGCCACGTAAGACTAGTGAAAAGATGGGGAAGGCAGAACATTTGCAGCTTTAGACTAGAAAAAAAAAAAAAAAAATCATTCTTTCTGCCCTTGTGGCATCATGTGCATGTAGAAGTAATTAAAAAAAAAATCCAAAACATTAATTTGAACTCTCTGTAATAGTAACTACCAGTTATGACTAATGGGTGAGTGTACACATTATTATAACAATAATATGCACAGATGATTTCTTCTTATATGCGTGAAGAAAAAACTGAAAACCCCCCAAAAAACCCAACCAAAACACATCAAACTTTATATGTAATTATTTGGAATGTGATAAAGGTTAGTCTATTAAACAACACATTATTGTTTGTTCTGTTGCAACAATAAACCAGTTGAACTGTAAGAAAGGAAATTTGCTCTTATTTAAGTAGTGGAGCTCTTAACCATGGATGCCATGTTAACTTTAATTGTTGAATTGATTTCCTAGAATATCAGCAAGCCATGGTTAGAAGAAACTTCCATCTCTGCCCCCATATTATTTTGGCAAGTGAAGTGTTACTTGGTTATCTACAATAGTAGTTCACGTAACTAAAATCATAATACTAGAATCGGTTGTTAGATTATTTTGTTTGTAATTAGAAATAGTTTACCAATTTAAAAAAAAAAAAAAAAATAATTGTCCTTTCTGTAAAGGACAAGTACCATGTTGCTGGTGTTCTCATGTCCTCCGCTCTGTGTGTGTGTGTACACATGCAGTTTATTTTCTTGTTCAGAGTTGAAGCCTGGAGCATAACATCACATGTTAAATAGTGGCCAATGTGAAGGGTAGTGTTTTCTAGATTTTTTTTTTTTTTTGTGATACCAATTCAGATGATTCCACAGGGCACAGGACTATAGACAAATAGGTCTTATTTTGCCTAATTTCTTTTGCAATAAATCGAGTATGTAAGGCAAAAACAAGTGTGTAGGTTAGTCTGACTGCATCTGTGAAACTCCACTAACAGCACTGGCTTGCTATCAGTGGGATTGCAGAGGTGTAATTTGAGTATACTTAAGAAGTTGAATAGATGAAGCCAATAATGTCCCAGTGGTCCTTTGAATTTGGCCCCATGAAATTAATTTCCACCTCAGTTTGTACACAGAATAAATTAATTCATGCAGACCCTGTACTGTGCTTCTATAATCTGTGTAATTGCTTGTTTATTCCAGCACCTGGTAGGTCTCTTTATCTCTGAACTTTTGTGCTCTGCAATATTAGCTTGTCTAAGGCTGTAAAATTAAAAGTTATTTAAGGATTTTATTGAGCTGAAGCGATTGCATTTTCCAGCCATAGAGCGTTTGTTTACTTAACAGTGATTCAACCCCACCCAGTTGTAAGGCCAGCCCAAGCTGTTATCACACAATAGGACTTGGTGTTTGACCATAACTGCACGTCTCACTCAACAGGCAATCAGCATTTTAATTAGTGATTAAAGGAAAGTCATTGTACTCTAGCTGCTTTATCACAATAGCCTAATAATTTTGTGTTGAATAAATAGATAATGCAAAAGGGAAACCTCCCCTCATAATGTTGTTGTCATTAAGGGCTCTTTTACTCATTTGTGTATGTATTAAAACACATTACATGAATAGAGGTAATTATAATTACTACAAGTTTTTGGCAGATTAGCTGACATTTTTTTCATTGTAAACCTTTTCCTTTATAATGCCACTCCAAAATGAATGCAGTATTTAAAAGTTCAGATAAAGGTAAGTAGTGGTGGCCCTAGCTCACCAAGGTGTGTGAACGGGAGTGATTGATTTGCTGTGTGCATCACTGGAATTAGGTAACTTGCATCATGACTGTGATGTACTGTGTAATTGATGCAAGCCCTTTCATAGCTTTCTGAGATTGAAATCAATATTTATTTGGAATGCAACAAATGTAATAAGCCGCATTTCTTGTGTAAGCATCAGTCTAGCTCCAGTTTTAGTTTTGTAGAAGATTCTTCAGAAGAAACTGGTGCACGTTTTGATATGGTTTCAGAATTAGTTAAGAGGATACAAACAAGATGTGGAAAACAGTCCAGTCTGAAGCTGAGTGCACAGAGTTAACATATGCCCTTTATTATGAAAGGGGTGACACTTTACTACTACAAATATTCTTGATCTGCGTATCGCATATCATGATGCTTGTCATGACTTGATATGAGGGTTTTTTGCTTGTTTTTACTTTCGAATAAAATAAGTCTATTTGTAATGAACTTGACTGTTTCTAATGAACTTGACTGTTTCTAACTTGGATGTTATAGGACATGGTAGCTAAAGGGGCACAGTCAAGTAGATTACTTTAGGCACTTTTCAAAGAACTCATTTTCAAAGAATTCATTAAAACCAGGTTTTAATTACTTAGAACAGGGACTTTGGAGTGCGCTGCAGACTGTCTTCTGTGCTTGCTTTGCTAGACTGTTACATTAAAGGAGCTGTGAGGGCACGCATGTTTCATAGTCCAATTGTTTCATGATGTGCTTTTGAAGTATTGGGGGTCTTTTTTAAGAGTCAACACCCATTCCATGCTTTCTTCATACATTCTAAGTAATCCTCTCTGCTGGCAGCTTTGGCATGTTGAAGCAACAAGCTTAACCACACCTGATTTGATAAAAGCTCTGAAAGAGATGCAGTGGTAATTTATCACTAGATTCTTGTAAGTGCTGTTAAACTATTTTGCAGATTGTGTGCTTGAAGATATCAGAAGCATTATGTAAACTGTGCAAGGGCCAGCTTTCATGTACAGGTGTAATGTGCATTTTTTTTTTTAGTCCATGGCTCCCATGCCCCTGACTGACCTAACAGGTGAATTCCACAGAGACATTTAATACTTTTTTTGGTGCTGAAGTAGAACTGCTACTAATTTTATCCTCCACCAGGTGATTTTTAGTGGGGTTGAGGCCTGAATTACTAACACATATGTTACTTTATAGGCCTCTTGAAGTACCCATACAAATACCTTAAATGCTCAGAGAAGAGGGAAAATTAAATATTTGATGGAAAGCCTGTATGGCCAGAATGAGGGGTGTGGGCCGTAGTGGAGTTGGATCAGACACACAAATTCTAGTTAGACTAGAGATAGAAAAGGAGATTGTTAGCTCCATCTGTATAGATTTAGAAATGTTGGGTTTCATTTACAGACTCTCTCACCAACTGGAAGTGCTTCAAAACTTCCCTTCAGTATGGAGAGAGCACAGACCGCCTCTCTGTTTTGTCCCATGGTAACATGCAACTTTAATACATGTGTAGATAACTAATACACTATTAGTTATACTTCATTCTACATAGTAGGATTTTTCAGGGAACAAAAAAGTTTAACAAATCTGAGGTTTTTATAAACTGTTAGTCTTTGAAACTTAAATAGCGTTTTAAATATATTTGTAATATATAGACTAATAGGAAAGACATACGTGGAATAGATGAAATGCCAGTGCAGAAAGTTGCTAACTGTACCATAATTGCTCTTCATCATAGGTTTGTATTCCAAGCAACTGAATTACCTCTGTAAATGTTACGTCCACATATAGCATGCTCCCATGATTATAGTGCTACTAAAATGTTACAATCCGTATAACTGTATTTAACAATATTCATGAGTTAATTCACATGGCAGCATGTTGAGTGATTGGTAGATCATATAGCAATGCCTTATGGCTGTCCAGTATAGAAAATTTTGAGTACAAATCTGAGTGTTAGTTGTCAGTTCTAACAAAACCAGGTCAATTAAAGTATGCCAGCTTTAGTGCTACAGACATTAGCTCATATATGGAAGTAAACACATCCTAACCCAAATTCTTATTTTGCTGCTTCTGCATATCTCCCCATCTGTTCCGTGTCAGATCTGACCAGAAGTCTGCATGAGTGCCAGTGCAGGGAGAGCTCTCAGCTGCTGGTCTGTCAGCCTCCAAACCTCCTGTGATCTGGTCTCCTTCAAAGCTGTAGACATACCATCACTGACAAGAAGCAATCTGGAGGTTTCAGGAAAAAGATTTGCCCATGGTAGTCACTTCAGATGCAAATGTTAACAGATAAAAACCAATTTGGTGGAGCCGAGATACAATGTTAGCATTACACTTGAGTTCAAGTATGTATTAGAACAATGGTCTGTGAGATCTGATGAGTTTTGGTGCATTTGACATGACAGGTCAGCTAAAGCATTTTTAATGAGATCATTCACAGGGAGAACGATGTTGGCCCATTTTAGTGCAGATCCTATTTGGCAATGCATAGGTCACCATTCCACAGCAACCCCATTGTGAGCTGGAAAGTCAAAGTGTGCAAGATCCCTACTGGAGTGTGCAGTCCCCTGAATCTCCACTGACTTTTTTTTCCCCAGCACAGTAAATTACCATATGACAACTTATTCTTTTCAGTAGGTAGTTCATTTTCATATTGCTTAAAGGCTAAGAAATATCTCTGTGCTGCAGAAAGCAGCTGCACATCTGGGAGAGGTTTTAGTGTTGGTGGATTTACTTGCAGTCCGAGGCTTAGTTATCTCCCTCAGGTACAGTGTGACAAGCTTATTTTTGAAAGAAAAAAAAGGTACGACACTTGGCATGGTATTTGCAATGACCATTAGCCAGACTATTGCAGAATTGTGTGTATTTCTTTGCTCCTTTCTTTTGGCTTGAGGTTTTGATGTAATGAGCAACTTCTGTAACACTACACAAGTAAAGCAAAGTCTTCTCTACTGTCATCATTAAAAGTATACTAGCTGTATTAGATAATGTGAGCATAATCAATATCTGTGAGACCAGATAGGCATCGCATTGTGAAGTTTTCCTAACCATAGAATTGCAAAACCAGTTGTTTAAATGAATTTTCCAATAACTATTTTGAACCTTTAGTATTGTGATCACTTCTGGCAGATGGTAGTCAAATGAGACTTATAATATCTCTAAAATTGGTTTAAAAGTAACCTGATGCTTGTGTCCAATATTATTATAATAGGTTTTAGCATCATGAGTCAAATGTCACTCTCCATTCCTATCTGCTGAATGGAGGTTCATTGTTGTTTGATGTGTTACTTTGTTTGGTTTTGGTGTGGTTTTCATTTGTGTGCATTGTTGTTTTGTTGGCTGTGTTTCGTTTCTGTTGTTATTTATTTATTTATTTATTTTCATTCAGGTATGACTTAGGGTTCCTTAATTGGTGACCTCCTTCCTCTGCAAGTACCAGAGAAGAGCAGGCTTGTAGAGTCCTATTGTCCCTCCTTCCTGTTCTGGTCTTTTGTAATGTTGTTCTAACTATTGTGTATTCTTGCAGAGATTAAATGTAATGGCAATATGCCACTCCATTTTGTAAAACCTGCCAATTTGGAGTGGAACGTTCATTGTGATGTGGTCCATGCCTTCCTTCCTAAATAGTAAATAGACGACTCCTAACTAGCTGCCTTAGGTAGTTCACACTGAGTGCCAGATCATACTTCTTTTTTAAAGTTGAACCACCCTAGTTGGTAGTGGTTGGGCCGGTAGTGAGGCAAGGGTACAAGGGTATCAGTTGTTTTGCGTGTGGTGGCTTTTTTTGTTTGTTTTGTTTGTTTGTTGTGGTTTGTTTTTTTTTGTGTGTGTGTGTGTTTGTTTTTTTTTTTAAGCCATGGTAATTTTGGTACTGTAAGAAGGTAACTGCAGAAACCTTTTGCAGTTAATGGTGTAAAGTAAGATCTTGAGAACCCTTAGATTATGGAAGTGTTAAAATTTTTTTTTTAATAAGAAGCATTATTGATACCAAGTTACAAGGCAGTGTATATTCCATGCACAGTATTTTGTAGCAATCTGTGCATATTAGCTGTTCAGAATCCTTCTGCAAACATGTAGGTTTCCAGTAGTGCTTTCCCACTGTAGTTATTAATGCAGCAACTACTTGCCACTGGTGCTATTATCCAGAATTATCATCAGTTAATGAACATGTTATCCTCCTAAGCTGAACTCTGAAAGTGCACAGCTTATGGCAGGGGGTTGGAACTAGATGATCTTAAGGTCTTTTCCAACCCTAACTATTCTATGATTTTATGATTCTGTTTATTAATAAAAATACACCTATACATGGCATAAAATATTGGCATACTCTTTACATTAACACATGCATTTCTAGCCACTTGTCACAGAAAAATGTTATTCTTCAGCTTTAGGTTACTGCTATTCTCAAAATCAGAAAACCTACTTGGTTTACTAACCACAACGGGAAAGTATATCATTATATTCTAATGGGGCTGACATGATGCTAGTTAGTTTTTCATGTCAAAATGCCTCCTCCTAGACTTAGACACAAGTTAGTTTTACAATTTAATGTTTACAGTGCAGAAAACAAAGTTGCTGGTTTCTTTATTTAATCCATATTTTTATTTTAATGAAATCGAAATTCTTTATTTACATTCAGTCCACTTAGTTTAGGTTAAACCAAAGTCTGAGATTGGGAGATTCCTTGGGTTAAATTGTAAGCATGCTGTCATTCTGGCTTCTCTGAATATGTGTTTGTTGTCCCATAAATCCTGTAGTCACCATTAAAGTTCCTTCATTAGCAGTTTGCGTTTTTTGACATGCTGCAAATCTGGTAAGGTTTTATGGCATGCATTCCACACAAGCTTCTTCAACATTTATTTTCAGATCTGAATTATCACTATTTGATAATTATATTGTATCTGTGTTTTCAGAAGCCTCTCTCTTTTATTATTTTACATACAGAGAGATATCATATCATGAGTGTTCTGACTAGGGTAACACTCAAGATTTCTTAGTTATTGTATTGTAAGCTGTCAAATAGCATTATTTTTGGCAAGCATTAATGCAACTGTCTTTCTAATTAAGTTTTGTAACTTCATAAAGTTCATCTATATGGAAACTAGAACTGAAAGAGTGGACTTTGTTGGTATTCAAT
Organism: Agapornis roseicollis; assembly: GCA_002631895.1. Taxonomy (NCBI): domain Eukaryota; kingdom Metazoa; phylum Chordata; class Aves; order Psittaciformes; family Psittacidae; genus Agapornis; species Agapornis roseicollis. Next base: position 43,863 of record NDXB01004024.1, read on the forward strand.
TATTTTAATGCAAGTCTGTATGTTGACAATCCTACCTGGTGTAAGGTCTCTTAATTCATGGTATTTTGCAACGACACGTGCACAATGTCACTTTCTTGTAGCCGTATTATGGGTGTGGAGTAGATAGTGGGTCCACGTTTTTGGGCTAGTTTTATGTGTATATCTTGATGTAGCAATATTTCATTCAGGTGGTTGGTGTCTTCTGTTTCACTGATCAAAGCAGAGTTGCACAGTGTTGGTGAGAAATTACGAAGTCTGTGTTGACTAGTCACTGAGTGTGTATGTGGGCATTGCATGGTTGACTTACTGGACATCTTTAATGCAGAACACGTCATTTCTTACAACCCATTTTTTGGCTCCTTTAATGTACTGTATTACAAATACAATGCTGTTATAGGCCCCCTTAAAGCTGTGCCAACCTTGTGCCACCTGTGTCTTCTCTTCAAGTGGTCTTAACTGTCTTTTGTGAATTTTATAGCCTTTCAAGAGCGCTTGATAAATGAAACTCTGAAATGGTATTTGTACTGCAGCTTAAAAATATGCATATTTTAAAGCTATTCAGAAATAAGGAGTTAGACCTGCACATTAGGTTTCAGCCATTCAACCAAAGACACAAAGATGATTGAATTCAGTTCTAAAATTAATAGAACTAAATTTAATGGTGAGCACAATCACACTCTATGGTGATTGTTTTCAGTGCTGTTTTATTAAGTTATGTAATGGCAGGAGTTCAAACTCCAGAGTTTGAGATGGTAGATTTAGAGACTATGTTAGAATGCTTGTCAGTACCAAGTATATGGGTTTTCAAAAGGCAGAGATTTTTACCTAGGTATCTCTGTAGCTTATGATTTTTATTTAAATAGTTTGAAGGTTTTAGACTTAATACCATGCTTTTAAAAAAAATGTTTTAAAATCTTGTTTTATTCCCCAAAGATTTGTTTTCTGCTATTGCGATTAGATGATGACAGCTAGCTGGCTTTTAAAATTGATCAGGAAGTATTTTGGCAGTCATTCAGTGTTGTAATAGCACTTTAATGGATATGAGCTATTCACCCAGATCAGACTCAATGTCAAAACAGGCGAAAATACAGCTGTCACTCTGGACAAGAAGTTACATATATGCAAGCAGCTGGTAATCATACTGGAAAGAAAGCTTTATAATAATGCTTTAAAGGTGCATGCATGTATATGCTTCTACATGTGTAGATACCTTGCAACAAACATGCCAGAGACATTATTTTCTGGTCGTGGGTGCTCTTAAGATAGATAAGTGAAACACGAACATTGACCTGTGAAGAAGTTACTATAAGGTCATTATGTGCTGGTGGGCTTCCAGGTTTTTTGAAATAAGAAGCTCTGAATGATATGTTGCTATGACTGTGGTGCAGATTTTATGTTCTAACTAAACGATGACTTTGTTGGAGGTCCTCATTTAGCACACAGGTTTTGTAGTTACTTTCAGTGGGATTTTGACCATGCAGATAGATCAAGAATGTGGCTGTAGAAATGCATCAGCTTTTTAAAAACCATTTTTCTGTCAGAAAATTTAATAACTACCTTAATGCTTATACATATGTTAAAATCTCATTTTTTGCTTTACTCTTCTTTGTGTGTGTGTCCTAGGGTTTAAGCTGGTCACATACATGGTTTATTTTAAGACCCTTTGATGTCAGAGAAGTAATTGGATAATCTGTATGAGGACATAAGCATTCATGCTTTTCTATCATGACAAGCACGTATAGTTATACATACAGAGCAAATGTTTGATATAAATGAGTACTATGATTTTATCATAGGATGGTATGTTTCCCATCTAGAATTTTAGGATGGAGATAAGTAAATGCAGAGTATGTAAATGCCTTGCTGTTTGGCTTAATGCTTGAGAAAGTCAAGAAGCAGTGAGATTGGGGAATGCCTTGTACCCCCTTTGAAAATACAGTACCACACCCCTTACCCAATAGAGGCTATTGACAAAGCTCATTGGATAGTGTACAGGTGATGGTGATGTCCTTACTTGGTTTTTCAAGTCTTGTTTGCATTACTAAGTCTGTGACTTGATTTTTGTCTTTTAAAGGGTTGTTTTGTTGTTTGTTTTTTTTTTTTTTTGGTTGGTTTTCTTTGTGGGGGGGGGGGGTTGGGTTTGTTTTTGG
>NDXB01004024.1:73132-89015 GCA_002631895.1 Agapornis roseicollis
TTTTTTTTTTTTTTTTCCTGTTAGTTAGTTGTGGTGTTGCACATAAATTGACTTGCAAAGATGGAAGACTTTTCAGGCTTTTTGGTTGTATATCCTGACTCACCTGATACCATACAGCTGAGGAAAGAGACAGTAGTCTGAAAGAGTTACTTTAGCTGCAGGAAAAGCATGTAGTGTAGAACAATAAGGCTGCCATTCAGGCTAATGCTGTAAGGTACACAAGGTTTTTTGTGGTTTGTTTTGTTTTGTTTTTTTTTTTTCTTCAAACAATGACTTCAGTATCCCATGTTTAGTATTAACCTTAGAGAGAACATATTGAAGGAGCTCCCATTTAGTTTTACTCTACTAAAACAGGAAGGAGAGGTCCCATCCTCTTGCATTGTGGCTCTTTCCTTGCAGTGGTGTCCCCTCTCAATGTGAATTTAAGTGTATTTGAAGATGATTCTGTGCATCTCCTCTTCATAAATCTGACCTCTTAGAAAATATTCATAGAATAGTTAAGGTTGGAAATGACCCAAAGATCATGTAGCTCCAACCCCAAAAATATTGAAAGCTAATAACCTAATTCATTCTCTACCTGCAAATGGCAGACAAGCCACTTCCTAACGTCTTTTTAATGTGTCACTTGATATTTACATCCTCAGTGTGAAGCTGCCTGGTAAAAGCTTATCACTATTACACCTGTTTATGTCTCCTCTCACCTTTGTGTACCTTTGAATATATGGTGGGCCCTTTGTGCTGAGCTGTTTTAGATGTCTTTTGCAGGAAAAAAAAGTCATTAACCAAGTTCAAAACACACCCGAAAGTGAACCAATGTCTCCTTATGTGTGAGATATGAGTGGGCTTTCTCTGGGTAAGAAATGAGATTAGCTGTGCCACTTTAAAATGATTAATGATCACAGGGTAGCATTAAGTTGACTATCTAATCCTTAGCTGATTGGAACATTTGGGAGAACAGCACTCAAACATAATTTTTCAATAACAGAAATTTTGTCATGCTTACGTTTCTATTATGACACACGTTGCACTGGCTTTAAAATTTTACTTTGAGATTAAAGGAATGCAGCCTGAATAGGGAATAGGTGCGATGCATGCATGTTACCTGAAAGTTTTCTTTCACTGAATAAGAGCCATATTTATGTTTACAATTTAATACAAATGCTAAAGATTCACTCAAGATCTGCAGTATTTAATTCTAATATCTATTCTGAGTTAAATCCCGAAATGAATTAGGTATTGTTCAATTGACCAGTTAGGCAATTGCTTTTTGCTGTCTTGCATGCAGTCCCTTAACCACACCCTTTCAGTAGGATACTAGTCACAGTCTGACAATTCCCTGTTTAAGACAGGGTTTTTTGATATTCTACAGGAATTGGGTTTGCATTTAATTTTCATTTCAACTCTGAGGGCTTCTTTTTGTGGTGTTTGTTTTGTGTATGTGTGTGGGGTTTGTTTTTGGTTTTGTTTCCTCTTTTTTAGTGTTTCCTCTCCTCAATCATGTTCTTGGCTTCAGAAATTGAGATCAATTCAAATTATGTGTGACATAGCTACTCTGTGTATTCAGCAAGGTTTTGCTTTTCCCATGCTCTTTCAGTAGCTTTCTGCTTTGCACAAATGTAGAAGCATTAATACTAAGTATATACAAAATATTACTTGGGGAAGCAGGGATCAAGATAACAAGTTCATTTGGTTTACTAACATGCGAGCATTTAGCTTGGGGAAAAGGGAGGAGGGGGAAAAAGAAATAATTATCCCCCAAATATAAGGATCTAGCTAAATATCTGCCCTAAAGCTCATGTATGTGACAGGAGTTGAAGTAACAAAGCTATCCTGGAGCATTTTGGGTGTGCTTTTGAAAGGTAGAGTTCCAACTCTGTCATCTTTTGATTTAAAGGAACGATATAAGATAGTAACAGTGTCTTGCAACTTCTAGTTCTTTTATAATCCCCATTTTCCATCTAAAGAACTTCAGATGAAAGAAAATCCTGACTTTCTTTAGATGAACTGTAGTTACTGTTAAAGTATTATTACCTTATTCTCAGCCTGAAGTTTTCTAACTTTTATGTAGCAGAAACATACCAAATCCAGCATTAAGAAACTGTAAAGTCTCCCTTTAATATTCATGATGCTTCTCAGTTCTTCCCCACATTCGGATATTTGTAGAGAGTAGATCATTTATCCTTTTCTTTGACACAGTTTTCTAATTTTTAGCAAGGAATTCTTCCAGAATTTGAATGTTTCTTGTGGCTGTTTGATGAAGTCTTTCTTGTTTGAATACCAGCATAGTCCATTAGTTGTTTCTCTGGTAATGCTCAAGGATCATAGATAAATCAACAACGTGGTTTTAGGTTACGTGCTGTTTGAAATGGGAAGATTCTCTGTCTCAGCATCTGTAGTGATTTATATAATCCTTTTCTATTGCTACTCTGTATTTACTTCCTTGTGCATCAAATGATCTTTTCCCCTGCTCTAGCCAGGGTTTTGCACTGTAGGCTAATATTAACTTGGTTATCCACCATCATCCATATCCTTCTTCCTAGGTTATTATATTGCCCTTGTTTGGAATCTGTGCTCTTAGTTATGAGATAGCTGAGCACAAAACTGTCTATGTTAAAACGCATCTTATTCAGGTAAGCCCAGACTGCCATTCATTCTGTGAAACTCACAACTCCCTGGTATTTACCATTTTATTATCTTTTGTGTCATCTGCAAATTTTACTGGGAAGGGTTTTATGTTTTCTTTCATATCACTGATTTATTTTCTTGCACAGGTACTCTGTAGGGAATAAAGGGCTCAAGGAGTTCTTTCCCTGCACAGAGTACTTGTGGTAGATCTAATCCATATTTCAGAGCTGCTGGTCATAATGGCTGGGAGCAGATTAGGGCTGCAGGCACCAATGAGTTGCAACCAAACAGGGGCAGTGAGTCATGAGCACACTCTATTTACTTGCAGTAGTACGAGAAGACTGCAGCCTTTCTTTAAAGTAATGTGACACTTGTTTTGCATAGTGATGCTGTCGAAAAGACAATTCTCCCTTGAAAATTTGTGTGTCTGTAGCGATGGCTACTAGTGGATTCCTTTATTTTTTTATTAAGAAAGAAGAAAAGACTGTTTCTGGAAACAAAGCTGGATGATTATTGAAACAAAGCTAGATTATTTACAAATGATTAGAAAATTTAGTGAATATTTATCCAAAAAAGGGTAAAGAGGTGGGTTTTGGAAACCCTAAAATCTTTTGTATTAGTTTTCTTCCTAAAGGAACTATTTTTAGGTTCTTTTCCAAATGATGCTTTTATTTAGAACTAAATCAGCCTTTGAAATGACTAAAAGGATTTAATAATGAATTCATCAAGCATAATGTTTTATTAAAAATCAAGTTCAGAGTTTACCAGAAATGAAGCTTTCAGATAAAATCTTTAGAGCATAATTTTGTGGTTTGCTCAAAAAAAAAAAAAAACCAAACTATTTTGGGGAGGGTGGAAGAAAAGTGAGGAGCACCAAAAAAAAAAAAATGTTATTTTCTTTCCCTTAAGTTGGCTACTCCAGCAGACCTGTGCAGCTCTGTGCATTGTTTAAGTGTAAGGTTTAAACTAAATTGTTTAACAATCTATTAATTCTCCCACCTAACTGTAGGGTTTCATGATACAAGTGTGACAGAACTCAAGTTTCACATCCAGATGCAGCATTATCTCTGGAATTCTGATTTACCTGTGACAAAACTGCTGACTTTCTGCTAAAATTCTTTTAGGACAGTGATACCTGTAGTCAATTTAAAGTATTTATACTGATTTTCTTTCCCTTGAAGACCAATACTACTCCAGTTAAAACGTGCAGAGTTTCAGCACAGTCTGCATCACCTCAAACTGGCAATGCAAGCATTTTTTTCTGTATACATCTTGTAATTTTTTTTTAACAACATTTTTGTCAGGTGTTTATGGTTTTATATGTGTATATGGACATAGAACTTCATATGTATATGCACATACATACACAGGCAGTTTTGAAAAGAAAGAAAATACAGTAACTTTAGGGAAAAAGACAATGGAAACATGAAACATACTTCTACCTGAGTACAATGGAAGGTGACAACTTTTAATTTATGTAACTTTCAGTTATAAAGCAACCCTGTATTATTTAAAACAACAAAATGACAAAGCCATATGAACTAAAAATATAATTAAGATTTGCCTTTGATTTCTGCTAGTATAGTGTAAATGTCTCATAAATACCAAACAATCTGGTCAACAAGAAGGGAAGACACAGGCTGTCACACTTGAAAGTTTTCTGCTCGTTGAGCAACAGGAGACACATTAAGTCCATTTGCCTGTTAGAGCTGCGCTGAACTTTGTCTTCTGATTTCATTAGTGACATTGGGTCTGTGCCATCTTTGAGGTTGCAGACTGCAATACAGAGTAGTTTAAGATGCTTTATCATGTATGATTTAATCAGGCTGCACTATTTAGACTATGTGTTGTGTACTGGGAATAATTTCTGTGTAAAGTCTTTCCAGCTGCATCTATATAAAAGGTGAAATTCCCCTAACTCCACATGAAAGTCAGCTAAATGGACTGTGGGGAACAAAGCAGCAATTGAATGAATTAATTTTATGTAGCTGTCCATAGCTGGCTGTGACATTACAGTGTGCTTCTTCCACAGCTGACTTGCAGCCAGGGCCTGTATCCATCTTTGTGGAGTTCTTGGACCGCTGAGTTTCTATGTATTGATCAATTGTCCCTTTGCCTAGAAGTGTCTTGTAGAGTTTTCCACCCTCTTGCTGAATTCCAGTGGTCCATTTACATGCCTAGGGCAGTGGCTTCTTAAGACTCATGGTTTCAGGGGACTTTGCTACTTACTGTTAGTATCTTTGCTAATTCTAAGATTGGAGGTCATCCCAGTGTTAGGAGAGGGAACAGTAACACTGCCTCCTTCTTATGCGTATCCTTTCATGTCAGCTACTCTACGTTCAGTTGCAGGTGGCTGGGGCAAGGGGGGTACACAACAGCCCCCTTGCCCCAGTAGAAAGTGCCATTTCCGAGAGTGCTCTCCACTGGCAGTTCTCAGTGATGCGCATATAGACGGTCCTGGCAGCACAAAAATTTCCAAGCTGTGAAACAGCTTGTAGCTGCACTGCAAGGTGCAATTAGTTTGGCAGCCTGTTAGTCTTGGGGCTCTCTGAAGCACCCTGAGGTTGCATATGTCTTCCCTGTGCTAGGCTGTACACTAGGCAGTCCATTGCCTGTATAATCAGTGACCGATACTGATTAATGTGTTCATCATAACTGTGCTTTGGTACAGAGTGTTATGTTGCTTTGTCTAGCAGTATTTACTCTGCCTCAAGAATGCTGCCATGCTCTGCATTTTGAGCTGGATGTTATATGGAAAAGGACATTCATATTTTGCTAACTTGGCAAGTTGAATTCAGCTGGTTTTGTTACTCAGTAGAGATAGAAAAAGATTGAAAAAATTGAGTGAAATAGCTAAGCTAAGATTAAGAGCAGTATATAAGCCAAGTCTATAGTATATTTTGGTATAGCTTGATCTATTGGAGTTATTTAAGAGGTGTAGTATTCCACCTGGACAAAGATGCATCAGCAGAAACCTCTGTAGCAGATACTGTTTTACCTGCAAAACTTTTTTACTGGTACTGCTTGTTTTGCTAGTAAGTGATGATTTTCCTGTATGAGTCAAAGCAGACCATTGCTGATATTGCTGATTATATCCTTAATGCTTTGCCACAGCGTTGTACCAAGATTGCTCTATTGACAAAATACTCCTAATGCAAACCTCATGTGATTTTAGTGATTCACTTTTTTAAATTTCAAAGCTCAACAAAATAAGACTCCTATTGTAGAATTTGAAGGTATGTTAGTAGTTCCTTGACTCTGTAATGAATAATCATTGGGATAATGAGACTGAAGAGCTGTACTGCGTTTAAAAATCAATCCTGGTTTTCATGATGTAATTAAGGTGGGTGGATTGTGAGCTTTTTTTTTTTGATTTTTTTATTTAATTTTTTTTGGTCATTTGAGACATTCTTGTTGTAGCTTGAATTAAGGGTGAGAAACCTAATCTTCTGAGTTGCTTCACATATTTTACTTTTGGTCTTCACAGAATCCTGCTGATAGTGTGATTTACCTGATTACTTGTGGCAGTGCTAAAGTCCACATGCTTGAGCTCCTTTGCCTTGAAATCAAGTGATGTAAATGAAAGCTTTCTGAAGTATCCTGAGGTTTTTCACTTCACCAAAAATCTTTCAACCAAAACTGATGTGAAAGGCAGGGTGATCATAAACTAGTCAAGCAAAGTGTTTTGCTGCATGCTTTGAGCATCACCTAGATCTTATGCCTAAGAGAGAATGGTTATCATAAGAGGACAACTTCCTGCTTCTAGGGGTCATAGCATGCTTTTACAATCACTGCATCACTGCTTGATTACTGGTGAGAGTTATGTTACATGCTGGACACAGAGTGTCAGAGAGAGGCCATTCTGATTCATGTCACCCTGGGGAGCATCAGGCATGTATCCAGACCATGCATCAGCATCAGTGGTAACTGTGGTATTGAAATTGCTAGAAAAGGCATGGAATCAGATAATCATCCATAAAAGAGTACTGAATGGCTGTGAAGTTCACAGCTGGTAGATTCATATCTTGTGGGAGCATGGTACTGTGTAACAGACAAAAATCTTTAAGCTTACTAAATAAGTTAAGGCAACCTCATTAGATAGGGGTTTCCCCTGTTTATGTTGGGTTATTATTACCTCACCTCCTCCCTAAGTGTACTTGCAAGTTATACAGATCTTTTGTGCAATGCCAAAAGAAGGGCATATCAACTGTTCCAGGCCTAAGTTGTCTCACAGAGGTTAAACTGAAATCTAATTACTGACATTGTTACTGAATAGAATGAAACACATTCCAGAGTGTCAAAAAAAAACCCCATTAACTTTTCTGACTTTTGTACACTCCCCATGTTTTTCATTTATCTTGCTTTGATACTTTGATGCATTCCTGCAGCAATACCTATTTCACAAGCATAAAAATAGTGCAAGCAATGAAGTATTCATCTTTTCCTCATAGTTTCCACCAGGTACAATCTATTTAAGGTTGAAAAACCTTAATTTGAGGCTTTTATTATAAGTGCCCTTTTCCTCAGCAACAGTTTAGGGAGGTGCAGTTCTTCTCTGAGCTTCTAGGCTTGTAGAACCTCTTCACCTGGGTGCTTTTTTAAAGGGTAGTTAGCACTGGCCATACAGCTTTTGCAAGAGTGTTTGAGGACTTGGTGGCACAACAGCAATTTGCTTATGGTTGTGAGTGAGAGTTTTCTTGTTTTCTTTTTCTTGCTACTGGAAAGCACCACAGTTCTGATAGTGTGTGGTTCCACTTCTGGTTGCCTATGAACACTCTTTATCCATGTGCTGTTGGGATACTTGCAATAAGCTGGAGTGTAGCAGAAAATGCTATTCAATGTCAGGTTCTGCAATGGAGCATTAGGCCAAATGCAGTCGTAACTGTAGACCTCCAGTTACTGACCTCCCACTTTGCACTTATGTTTTGATAGTGAACTAATTCTCCCCACTGCTAACTTGTGTTGCTATTTATTCATTGCTATACCTACAGCTTCCTTTGTCACTGCTTTTGCTCACTGATTTTTAACCTCCAGCCTTAGAAACATGGATACATTTTTTGATATGGCAGGTACGCTAGCACTCTGTAAAGCTGTCAGGAGTGCTTGGATAGGTAGATCAGTGCCTGATACTGGTTTTAATGTGCCCAACATTTCCAGCGGTGTTTCCACTGGCTTGAGGCCTGTGTTTGGGAGACCACAGTATGCATTACAGATGGCACTGCAAACAGCATCTGCCAGGGAAAAACAGGTAAATACAATGAAGCAGGAAGGTAACTGGGGAATTGTACTGTGTAATTTGATTATGGTCTCAGATGGAGGGACTGAAAAAATACTAGTTAAAACATAAATATAGGTGTTACAATGTTTATTATATAGTAGTTAAAAATCCACTCAAACATATGAAAATTTAGGTCAGAGCTGTAATTTACCACACTGGTGAAGAAAAATGTTGTGGTAGAATGGGTTATCATGCTATTGCTTACAGATTTCTTTTTAATTTTTTTTTTTATGTGGCTTTTTCTAGTGATCTATTTGAAAGCATGTTTAGAATATGAAAACCATGCTGGTTTTTTATCCTTATTTTAGTCAGATGAAAAAAAAATGCTGATTTGTATATGTACAGGAGAATGTTCTAAAAGCATGTTCTACTGTGTGATAGCAATATTTAAAAGTGTGCAGTGCATGAGGGTTTCTTTTCTCTGAGCCTTTTTCAACCCCTTTGCCCATGTCCCCACCTTCTTTCAAGAACTGTTTTGAAAAAAGTCTGGGTGCTTAGAACTTTGTTTGTTTGTTTTTGTGTCATTTTAAGTCTTCCATGCCCTTAATCTCCACAAACAACTTTCTGGCTTACTGGTATTTGCTGAAAATGAGAAGTGGTTAGACAAAAATTCTGTTTTCTTCCAAAGCACTGATCACGCTTTACGGTTTTCAGTTCCTACCAGCGTAATCGGGCGGCTTTTTTACAGAAATTGTTTTTGCAGATTTTCAGAGGAAGATTGAACTTAATATAAATTCAATAACATCTACCTTCCTTGAGATGTATGGGTCTTTATTAAATAATAGTTGCTATTACCTTTAACTATTTCAGTTGCCACATTTGATCTCTTACATTCGTTGTGCCTCGCATAGTCACTTACTCTTGGGTGCATAAAATCCTGTTTAATTGGAACAGTAGCATTTTACATTTACTGTGAACTCTTTCTTGGCTATATGTCATAATACAGTGTAAAATAGGTCTCTACAAAATATCTATAGTATACGGACCAAAGAATATTTGTGATGGAAGGAGGCTTACTTATGTGATCTAGAAATTCAGTGTAAATACCTAGCTATTTAAGATGATTACCCTTTGGATATATGGTTCATATGGGGGGGTGGGGGTCTGTGTAGATCACCATATGAATCTGTAGCATGCCCTGAGTAGCTAATTGCATCTGCAGACAGGTAAGAGTTAGTCTGTCAGAGTCATGTACATATGTATATAGTCAGGGACACACAAATATGTGCAACAGGAAAATTAACTTGTTCCCATTTGATTCAGAGCATGCCTATAGGAAGAGTGCTCAGAGCAGTAGGGGAAAAAAAAGCACACATTAACCCTGAGTCTTTAGAACTGTAGAGCCAGAGACAATCACTGAACTTGGCCTTGGGAGGGATGAATGGATAATATGTTTACTGAGACAAATAAAACGTGCAATGTGCAGGAGCAGGGTCGCTGGCTAGCTGAAAGTCAGCTGTGGCAGAAGAAATGCAGCCAAAGAGACTAGCACAGGCACAGGCTGACTGCTTCAGTGGTGAGAGGAAAGAGGTGTACCTGCAGGGATGAACCTGTGGTCCTCAGAGGACCCTGCTTGAAGCCCAAGCAATTCTCATGGATGATAGAGAAACTGAAGAGCCATATTGTCTAAAGCTTTGTGTGCTAGCTAGTAAAGGGTACTTGTTTTTGGAATCCAGGGGAAAATGTGTGTATCTTTTGATTCAACTTTTACATATACTGGAAGGGGTGAGCACAAAACCACAGGCCTTAGAGCTCTTTGCTTCTGCTCCTGACAGCTGCAGAACAAGGCATTGTCTTGCAGGAATAAAATAGGCTCTCATGGAGGGGGAATCAGGAATGCCCATGCCTAGTCATTGTGCCAGGAAAATCAGTTTCATCAGACTAGAGGAGGCTTAAAAGATCATGGACTTAGGGAAGCACAAACAGAACAGCTAGATGAGTAAAAAGAGTCTTCCACAGCTGCTATGGTGTTACACATCAGAGGGAAGATATGTTGTGTGCCAGCTTACTGTTCAGATTTTACAGATTGGTCGGATACACTGAATGTGTGCTGACTGCAGTTGTAAGATTGCTGGAAAAGCAAACAAGGCCTTTGAGTCCCATATCCATCTAGAAAATGCACGTGGAGAGATTTAACTGCTCTGTGCAAGTAGCTAATTGCATTACCAGTTTCAGAGTCAATCAGAACATAGCAGAGGAACACTTAGTTAAGACACTTCAGTGTCCCTTCCATAATCACAAGTGAAACACTCTGCTTTGTGACTTTCCTGGGGTTTGGGGATTTTGCTGTGAGGTTTTCCCAGTGTTCTTCTGGATGGAGAAAGGTTTTCTCATTGTGTAGTGCAGTTTTCTTCCTTTCCTGGACAGCAGAAGTGTGGGCCTTTGAGTTGAAAAAATGTTCAAATCTGACCCAAAACTGTCACTTGTTAGGTAAACTTAGAGTTTAAATCGGACTATGTTTAATGCTGAGTGCTTGTGGCTATTTTTTTGTTAAATGTATCAGGATTTTGGTAAAACTCCATTATCTGGTTAGGAGCTAAAATCCAAGATCTTTAGAACCAGAATATTTTATGTATTTAAAAATTGGAATCTGAAACATAAGGACAGAGGAAACAGCTTTTCATGACTTGAAAATTGGAATCACAGATATTACAGTACATTGGAAGATATAGAGAGTTTTCCGATCTAGAAGGTGGATTTGCTTCTTTTCAGCTGAAATATATTAGGAAAGCAGGATATAATCCTACGCTTTTTTTTTTTCCCCTCTGTTTTATCTATTTTGTGTTTCTAGACTTTCTTTGTGATGTCATGCCTGTTATTGCATCATTAGTGTTCTTTTATCTTTTGTCTCTTAAATGTGTTCTGAACATGCTTTTATCTCTCATTATTATTGCTTGTAAACCTCATACTACTTCACCACTGTGGCACAGCTAAAGCTCTTTTCCCTTGCTTAAGCCTACCGCAGTCTCTCTGGCCCTGCTGTCAATCACCAGCTGGATGCTGAGACAATTTTTTTATAGCAGCTTCTGTCAGTAAAGAGAAAATATTTTGAAAAATACAGTCTAAAAGCTGAATGTCAGCCTGCTGAGTGGCCTGGTTAAGCAGGAGAATTGACTCTGCCAAGTTTTTGTTATTTAGCTTTTTTTCTTAGTTTAAAAAAAAAAGTGACTTGGGGTCTAGCACAAATAATAAACAAAATAAGACTTTCTTGGCAAGGACTCGTAATCGACTAGCTCACTAAAATTCTTAAGTATCTCCATGACAGCTTCTGTCTCCACCTTTCCGGTCCTTGTAATGTGGAAGCCTTCAGTCTGTTCTGGGTGTCACACAGAGGAGTAGCAAAACCCCTATAAACTCCAGTAACTCTGTCAGCCCCCCCGTACTTCCCTGTTTTGTTTTCTTTTTCAGCAAAAGCTAGATGACTGTAAAAGTGTGTTTCTGAGGTTGAAAATCCTACAATAAGTAGTACTCTGTCTTAACAGGAAGTATTCCAAAGGAGTTTCGGGATGTCCTGAACAATTGTACGATTAGGGCAAAACACACTTGAAAGATTTAGAGGCAAGGAGCTTAATGCTTTCTTAAAACCGCTTTGAGAGAGGATGGTGGGACCACATGGCATAATGCGTAGTAAATCTTGTATTAGAAAGCTGCAGACACCTTGTTGAGAAGTTGCATTGGTCTCTTGAGCCATAGAATATTGCTGTCCTACAGATATATTGTTGGAAACTGCATTGAGAAGTGCAGCCTACTTGTTAGTTGATAGAGATTAGAATCATCTACTAGGCTATTTTATGGTGCTTGTTAACAATATTTACCTTCCTAAATTGATTCAGTATAATCCTTGCTATGACTTTACCTCATTTCTGGAAGACATATAGATAATGTGGTACTTATATGAAGTCTTGCATGTCACTGAAAACCTGCTATATTTCCTTAGCTGAATTGTGCGACAGGATTATATTAACATAGATTTTGGAATATTTGAGTTCCCATGGGCTATGGTGTGTGGTTGATATGACATGACTTGCCTTCAACAGTTGTTTTAACAAGATATCCTTCGTATAAAATATACCAGGCTGAAAGGCATAACTGAGTAAGTTTAGTAAGAAACACTGTTGGCAAAATTCTTCACTTTCATCTTTATCTGATTAATTCAAGGCTGAGTGTTACAGAGAGAGTATTTTTAACCTAGCATAGTATTTGGTATGTTTGTTTAAACTTCCTCCCCACTCCCTGAGGGGGGAAACCCAAACTGCAACACTTCCCTCCCCCCAGAAAATAAAGCCCACCCACAAAAAGCCACTAAACCCCACACCTAAAACCCCCAACCCCTTTTATCTTTAGTGCAAAATCATGTTAAATAATTGTTAAACTCATTGCAAATATATGTGCATTTACTCTACATGAAGCCCATACTGCTTAAAATATATTCTCACTTCTCCTAAAATCTGCTTTAATAATACATTAATTAACACTTCTGTAGTACTTGGCATATTTAACACACAAGAAAATTTACAGTTCCTAATATTTTAAACTGTGTATCAAAGACTAGCATTAGCAAAGAGAAAACACACTGTATGTGAATATAGCATTAAATGCTAAACGTATAATTTACATGTAGCTCAATCTTTAATTTATTAAAAATAGATATACTTTAATGCTTTGATAATACTGCTAATGTTATTTGAATTACTGTTAACATTTTTCCAAATTCCTGCTGATGGCCTATTCTTTTCATCAATTCTGTACAGTAATTTAATATCTAATGATAATAATTAATTTTTTATATAAACAATTTTAGATTTTATGGCAAAATATTGTCATTTTTATCCGTTTTCTTTTTGCGCAGGGCTTCTCATATTGACTGAAAAATATTCAGCTGCATTATTATCTGAACATTCATATCTAAGTAGTTGTATCAAAAGGCTTTGAATGACCATATATTTGAGAACAGATTTCAGATATAGGCACGTTTTTACTGTCTCTTGACTTTATGATGCAGGGAAAAGCTTACTATAGAAGGGTACTAAATGGCTGGAGGGTTTTGTAATGGGATGTGGAGACCTTCACCTTAGGTCACTAGTTTGAATGTAGCCCAGGTGGGTGGAAACTAAAACCCATTATCATCTGATAGCTCCAGTATGGCCTGTGTGAAATGAGTTGGGGGTCCCAGGCAACTTCCTAGTGGAAAGATGTCAATATTGCAGAATCAGTGTTGCTGTTCTCAGAGATGGGGAACTTTGCTGGAACTCTTTGCAGAAACATCAGTGGCCAGAGTGGGTTTGTGCTGCACCTTAAGTGGGTTAGTGTAGGACATGGCAAAAAGCATAATTGTGCTACAGAATGGAGAAACCACTGACAGTTGTTAGGCCAGGTCTAGCTTGTAAATACACTTCCCAGAACTGTTTAGCTATGTTTGGCTCCCACTATTATTGCTTACAAGGTACTTCAGAAAAATGCTGCATGCTGCTTATGTGTGGAAGCATGAGAGGTGGAAGTGGAAGGTCTGAGGGGGAAAAAAAATCTAAACAATGAGCCCAGAGAACTTTCTACATTAGTTAACATAAAGTCTATAATCCTAGTTGAATTTTCCTAATTGACTCTCAGACTAGCTGACTGAATCCCTTGGCTTTTTTGCCTGTAATTTTGCCAGCAGCTTCCAGTTGGTTTAGTGATTCTGGTACTAGAGGAGGAAAGTAATATATGTTGTATTATTGTTGGAGGCGGTGAAAGACTGTTAATTGTAATCATTTGTTAAAATCAACGCTCAAAATTTAATTGTTGTGGTAAAAGGCTGTTTTCCAACCAACCAATACTTGCTTTCTTACTGCTTTTATGCACAGTGGCTTTTGTGTCTGTCTTGAACGTGGTCCTGATTAGCTAATGAAGCTCATCCGGCTGGATAAATGCAACTTCATCAGGCACTGTCTGCTTTTTTGCTCAGGGAATTGGAGGAGATTCGTTTGTCCATAGAATCTTCTGGAAAGCCAACACGTGATACTTCATCCTAGAAGTCATAGGAGCAGAGTGGTTGGGGTACCTCACCAGTTACACTGAAATGCACTTCATTTCCTGCATTTTTTTTATTGTCTCATGATGCTGGTGTTTCAGCTTCATTCATGTGCCTCAAACTCAGGCTGGGTACTTACTTTAGAACATGTAGAACATTTAGACAGAAGCATGTGTCCATGTTTTTCATGAATTTCAAGGAAGTATTTCTTTCTCCTTAAAATATAGTAAGTAGCACCTTCTCAGATAAGTTGAACAACGAATAAACTAGAAGTAAGATGCTGGACAACTTTCTGCTGGATATGTGAAATTTTATGTTTCTAAATATACAAACAGTTGCTATCACAAGACCCTGTATAAACAGCATATTCTCTATGCATCCTCCCTAACAAACAAATCCAATTCATAACATTAGACTGCCTGAATACCCTCACTTCCTCAAATATTCAGTGAGAATTTACAGATACTTAGTTATTTGTCTGTGGGATATTAATGCATGCTTCTTTGCAGTGAACATAGTTTACAAAATTGCTGGAGTCTTTTTCCTTGAGACCAGTCAACAAAATCAAAAGTTCTAAGTGGAGTATGTTTCTGTTTTAAAAGAACATCTGCCTATAATAGACACCTATCTATTTTGAACACAGTATCAAAGTATTAATAAAGGCTTGTGTATTGCGCAACAGAAGATGCTAACCAATTTGGATGTTGTCTTAAAACATTATGATATAAACAGTTGCAGGAGGCTTGAACTTTATATTACCTTTTCAACACTAATAGGGAAAAAATTTGATTGATTTGTTATATAGCAATCCTTATCAATTGAATTTATAAATAATGCCATATCTAACCAGATCTAGCTTGATGGATAGTTACAGGGGGTTTTGTTTTTTTTCTTTCTTAATGAAATAAAACCAGTTACAACTGGCCAAAGGAATTCTGATAGTTTTTAATATTATCTCTTAATTCAAAATTAAATAATTTTGTGTGTTTATTGCTGTGGCTTTGGTTTTTTGGCAGGGGTAGTTCCAATTTGTAGCTAACAGAAATCTTTCTATCAATTTACTTTTTCCTAATATGTTTTTTCAAAACACCTGAACCTAGTGCGGTAACTGTGTACGATGATCTGGGACTGCAAGAGTTAGACAAGTCACAGGAGAGGTTTGTAACTCTTTTAATTTGCTAATCCATGCATGGAGCAACATTTCCAGCATTACCCAGAGATTAAGCCCTAGGGCCAAGGGCAGGGCCTCAATTTTAGTTTGCTAGCGATAGGCATACTGTGGTTAGAACTAGGTCTCTGCTGTGGACAATACCAAGCCTTTTCAATTTAAATTTCAATAACACAAGAAAAATATTAAGCATGGAAAACATGAATTAAAAAGAAGAAAGACCACCCTGTCTTTGCATTCAGTCATTTCCCTGGATAAAGCATTTGCTGTAATATCAGAGGCCAAAAAATTGTTACTTTTTTCAAAAATGGAAAGAGATGTAAGTGAATACAGTATGTTAATTTTATGCAAAATATTTATTTCTGAGGGTGTGATTATTAATGAGCAATGACCAAAAAGGATAATGATTTTTGTGTAGATGATTGTATTGATGTTTAGCAATGTAATAAGTATTGCAGTGTAATAAGTACTGCAGTACAATTTTTGATAGATTTTTGTTTACTTTGATGGTTAACTGGTAATTCCATCACATTAAGTTGGCTTTTTTAAAATGTAGGTCATAGGAATGGTAATAATTTTATTTGTTGATAGTAACTTTACAAGAGTGGAAAGATTTTGGATCTGTAGACTCAAAAGGTAACAGTATTGTGAGTAATAGACACTACTTTATTATAGTGCACCATAAAACCTGTTAAAATTGGAGAAAGCATACCTGGTGTAGTATTCAGGGTTGTTTTTTGTTTGTTTTTTTTTTTTTTTTTTTTTTTTTTTTTTTTTTTTCTTCCCTTTTTTTTTTTTTTTT
>NDXB01004024.1:92244-103525 GCA_002631895.1 Agapornis roseicollis
GGGGGGGGGGGGGGGGGGGGAGGATAGTGTAATAGGGTCCAGGTTCTAGTACCTTGACAGAGGCCTCTGAAAAAGAACAAGGTTGTTCCTGTATTACAGACTTTCCTGAAGTATGGTGGGTGGTGCTAATAGCAATCAGAGAAAAAACATTTAAATATTTTGAGAGGAATACTTTGTGGCTCATGAAGGTTAAAGATTTACAGTAACATAATGCATTTGTTTATCTTTACAAAACACGTGGTGCATTGAATCCTAGCTCTGAGCAATCCTCCTGTCTTGAGGTGAAGGAAAACGTTAACTTAATTTACAAGCTAGCAGAGTCCTGGGCCTCTCCAGATTAGGAGCTTTTAATCAAATGAAATTATAGCTAATAATTGGAACTAGTTTTCTGATGCTAGCTATGAAATTCAGCTGAAATCACCAAACTCATTTCCACAAGGTTTTAAGAGCTGGTTGAAATTAGAGTGTAGCAGGAAAGGGCTTTTGTTTGTTCCACCAATTTGTGTATGCTCTTTTCTTTTTCTCTTGCTCAAATTGCTGGGCATGGCAATTTCAGTTCCAAGACCACCAAACTTACTTCTGCTAAGATGTAAGGTTTGGCTGAAATCAGAGTATATAGGGATAAGGCTTTCGTTTGTTCCACTTATTTATGTATCCTCGTTCCCTTTTTCTTGTGTAAATTGTTGGGCATGGTGATTGCATTGCTGAGATTTAATTTTACTTAGCATAAAAATGCATTATGTGCTGTGTAAGTAATTGGTGTCTACAGAGTAATTTCATAAGGTACTTGATGCATAATAGCATGTACTGAGCTATTCATAACATAAAGTTATTTTAGACAGTTTAGCCCCTATGGTTAAGCTCATATTCAAAAGGTTAACCCTCTTTGTGTCATTATCTCTTTTCTTTATTTGCAAATAAAATGAATATTGCGTGTGTTTAAATCGGAAATAAATAGATAGAAGAAGCTGTAAGGAAAATAATAAATAGTACTGTGCATTTTAGTGAGCAAGTGTGGAAACTGACTTGTTCTTCGAACAAAAAGCAAAATCCTGGTCACAATTCAGTAATATAAAGAATCCCTACTATACTCAAGCAAACCTCGAAAATGCTATGTGTTAGCAAAACCTCATTAAACTGTCATATACACACTTCGATAAACTTTACAAAATACAATATTTTAAGAATGCCCCATTAAACTGTCATGTACTTTTTCTGCATTTCCTTTGCTATTATTGCTTGATTACCAAGATATTTGTATGCTAATTGAAGCTTTCTTTTTTTTCTTCTAATCGTCCTTCTTCCCTCAGTCATTTGGGGCAGAATCGGAGATGTGCAAGAGAAGCAAAGATTTATCTTGGTTTCTCTAAGGAAACTGTTCTTATCTGTGAGATTCCAGAGGAGAATTTGCACTGCCTCTAAGCAACATATGCATTAGACCTACTCTTTCCAGAGGCACACCAATTTTACCCATAGAAAGTATTTTTTTTCACCACTAGGTACATAAATCTGTGACTTCATCCTATTTGCACCTTGGTATCAGGATCAGATGCAGTGGAATGCTTCATTCCCTGTTGTCCCTCCCTTTTTATGTTTGCACTCATAGCTTCTTATCAAATGAAATTTTCAGCAGAATTTTTGAGGTGCATTCTGACATCTTAAGCTGCTCTTTAGTCTAACACCTTGGGAGCAGTGTTTTATCCACTTTCTGGGTCCATCGTAAAATTGCATTTCACTTCAGGAGGTTAATTCTTTGCTGGCTCATCCCTTTGCAACGTCATGGTTATGTTGCTGGTGCTCTGAAATTTTTGGTGGGGGAAAAATGAATGGGGGAAAAACACAAAAGAGATAATGGAAAAGGTCACTTTTTCCTGGTCTTAGAATATTTCAACTGAAGCTCAGCTACATTTGGACACAGAGTATAGTATCTTTTGCAGGCCATGCTGCATAGAAGCATCACTTTTCCCTGACAGGAGGGGAATGAAACAGAGCTGATTTGGAGCTCATGTTGCTACATTGAATTTTTGTTCCTGGACCTGAAACAAAAATAATTTAAAGAAAGCAGCATCGGTCTACCCACTGATGAAAAGATAGTAGAGCCCCAAGTAAAGGAATACCCTACCTATATCTCCACCAGCTGTCTTTGCGGAACTGAGCCACTTCCCTACCTCTTCTGTATCTTAAGCTGTGGCTTTTGCCAAATCTAGGGAATGAAACTGGTGCCTATAGACAGAATTAGTTTTAGAAGTGAGGCAAGATTTGGGGGACAAGTATCCCAAGGGTGCATACGTTACTAAATTTAGGATATGAACACATTTTCCTCTCACCTTCCTGAAATGCAGCTGTGATGATAATCTTCAGTGCCTTGCTTCCCTGCCTCTCTCAGAAGAGTGCAGTGTGGAAGATAAGAACTGAGGAAAATGGGCCATAAATGTGGCTTGGACTTTGGTGTGCACATATTATTCCCAAGGTTTCCTACTTCCTTTGCACAGGAGTACTAGCCGACTGAACCTGACCTAGAAAACAGCCAAGTTGGCAGAAAAACAGGGGGGGTGGGGGCAGGGAACCCAACCCAGCCCAGCCCAGCCCTAGAACCAAAACCTAAATACATTTAACCACACACTTTTGCCTAAGTGTGCATATAACTGTGAAACCATGCGTAAGATATGCCTGCATAAACAAGAACATTTCTATGCCAGCAGGCTTATATCTCTACCCAGACTGCTTGATAGAGAACAACAGAAAGATAGTCTTTTGTTGTACACAAGTAATGGAGGAAATACCCAGCTGTTGTCACAAACAGCTGTAGGTTATCATGTCTTAATGGCTGAGTTTTCTTTTCCAGTTGCCACTGCAGAATCCTGATACCCAGATCATCACTCCCATCTGTTGTGAAAGTTAAGGAGTGGTTGGGAAGGAATTCTGGAAATAAATTAGAATATGGTAAAGAGCTTCTTAGCCATTTTCTAGTTTTATTTGTGCCAAAGCTTCAGTCAAAGTTTACAAATCCAGGAATTCCTCATCATGTGGCTCCAGCTTTTGTCACATCTGAAACTGTACCAGAGAGTTTTTTTTGTTGTTGTTGTTGTTTTTGTTGTTTGTCTTTTCACTCTGCTTGTCATTACTGTCTTCTCAATTGTCCTAGGTTCAGGTTAGATAAACAGGAATGCAGCCAACTTGCTCCTCTTGTGAGGGCCCTGAAAACAATAAGGTACTGAGACAAGAAGCCCAAAGACTGACTATAGTTCTAACAGCCTCTGCTTGTTTTTCACAAACTTCTTGCCTACAATGGCTCTTGTCAGGCTTTGCACTTCCTGAGCTTTTCATGGGAAAAGTGAATTTGAATTGATTTGAATCAATTGATTTGAATCAATTTGAATTGAATTGATTTGAATCAAGATTCAAATCCACTTCAAGCAAGGACAGCAAGCTCTGAAATCAGGTACACAGTTGGATCAATTCTGAACTATTGCAGTCAGATGTTGAAAAAAATTCAACAATAAATTAAAATCCCATAGAAAGGAATAAAAATCTTCTTGTGCACTGAAAGAGTTTGTCAAGTAGAGGGAAGTGAGTCTTTGCATATGTTGGACATACTGAGTTATATACTCCAGTTGCATCAAACATCTTTGGGTTTGTCAGCCATTCTATCTGGGGTAGCAGAGGGGAAGGATTTCAGTACAGAAACATGTAAACTGTCAGTAACTGACTCATTATTTCAAATATAACTCTTCATTTCAGCTACCCTGTATGGCCATGCATGAAACTAAGCCCATTGCAGCTCAACCTATTGCTACTGTGAAGGGATTGGCAGTGAACAGACTCTGCTTGTGAATTCTAAATAAGCTTGTAAAGAGGATTGTCTTCAGGAAAAGAATTTTACCATCTTCAGATAATTTTTAGATTTTGTAGGTGTATGTGACTCTTCTTGACTTTGATTACAAGCATTCTTTGATACTTCTATGGTGTGTCTCTTGGGATTAGGATAGCAATAGTGGCTTGTAGTTTTAGCATTGTTTGGGAAGACCATTAAGATAAACAGATAGTGTCAGAGAAGAACAGAAACAGCTGTCATTCTTTTTTTCTGGGCAAGTTTTATTCCATATATCTGTTTATGATTGAGATGTCATGCAGTAGCAACCCAGTAACTTTAGTTCATCTTTCCATACAGTGCCCAGTCTTTTTTATGATCTAGGTATATCTGCATATTGTGTGATTCTGCTCCACTTGTAACAAATGAAGTAAATCAGGGCTGTTCTTTCATTGTGTCTCTCCACTCTTTTCCATTGTGAAGATTTCTTCCTCTCCTCAGATTAATGTCTAGATGGCAGGGAGAAAGTTTATGGCTGTGATTCACTATTAACTTTGAGATCTGGTCTTACTGCTAGGATATCTGTGCTGGCTATGACAACCAAATGTGTGAGAGCTCCTTCATAGTAACTGGCAGGAGTAGGTCTGGTCCCACCTGGGAAGTTCTTTTGTATCTCAGTGTGCCCAGAGGGAGGAAAAAGGAATGTACAAAGATTTGCAGGGCTTAAGTTTACTTCACACAATGGCTGCAGTGTTCATGAGTATCTCATTTATTTAAAATAAATTTTGGCAGGGGAAAAAGATGCATAAAATCTTTCTCCCAAAAATCATTCATAGTGATATCTAATCTTTCAGTATTTATTAGGCCATGATTCTCTTGTCATAGACTTCTGGCTGTAAAATCATAGAATCATAGAATAGTTAGGGTTGGAAAGGAACTTAAGAATGTATAGTTCCAACCCCCCTGCCATAAGCAGGGACACCTCACACTAAACCATGCCGCCCAAGGCTCTGTCCAACCTGGCCTTGAACACTGCCAGGGATGGAGCATTCACAGCTTCCCTGAGCAACCCATTCCAGTGCCTCACCACCCTTACAGTAAAGAACTTTCTCCTTATACCCAATCTAAACTTCCCCTGTTTAAGTTTGAACCCGTTACCCCCTGTCCTATCACTATAGTCTCTAGTGAAGAACGCCTCCCCACCATCCCTATAGGCCCCCTTCAGATACTGGAAGGCTGCTATGAGGTCTCCACGCAGCCTTCTCTTCTCCAGGCTGAACAGACCCAACTCTCTCAGCCTGTCTTCATATGGGAGATGCTCCAGTCCCCTGATCATCCTCATGGCCCTCCCCTGGACTTGTTCCAACAGCTCCATGTCCTTTTGATGTTGAGGACACCAGAACTGCACACAGTACTCCAGGTGAGGTCTCCCGAGAGCAGACTAGAGGGGCAGGATCACCTCCTTGGACCTGCTGGTCACGCTCCTTTTGATGCAGCCCAAGATACGGTTGGCTTTCTGGGCTGCAAGCACACACTGAGGCTGGCTCACGTTCATTTTCTNGAGGGGCAGGATCACCTCCTTGGACCTGCTGGTCACGCTCCTTTTGATGCAGCCCAAGATACGGTTGGCTTTCTGGGCTGCAAGCACACACTGAGGCTGGCTCACGTTCATTTTCTCATCGACCACCACCCCCAAGTCCTTCTCCGCAGGGCTGCTCTGAATCTCCTCTCTGCCCAAGCTGTAACTGTGCCTGGGGTTGCTCCGACCCAGGTGTAGGACCTTGCACTTGGCATGGTTAAACTTCTTGAGGTTGGCATCAGCCCACCTCGCAAGCATTTCAGGGTCCCTCTGAATGGCATTCCTTCCTCCAGCGTATCCACTGAACCACCCAGCTTGGTGTCATTGGCAAACTTGCTGAGGGTGCACTCAATCCCACTGTCCATGCCAGTGACAAAGATGTTAAACAAGATCTGTCCCAACAGAGATCCCTGAGGGGCACCAGTCATTAGTGGTCTTCAAATGGACGTTGAGCCATTGACCACAACTCTTTGCATGCAGCCATCCAGCCAGGTCTTTATCTACTGCATGGTCCAAATTGATGTCTCTTCAATTTAGAGACATGGATGTCATATGGGGCAGTGTTGAACGCTTTGTATAAGACCAGGTAGATGACATCAGCTGCTCTGCCCTGTCCATCAGTTTCGTAGCCAAATAAAATGACCTTAATTTTTTCTAAGTCTTTTGTTATATTCACATGCATAATCCCAAATGTTCCCTATTTGTCCAGTTCTGATTACTTCTGCCAAAAGGAAGCCTCTGCGTCCCTAGTGTTAAAATTCCTGTTATCTCTTTCTTAACTTGTTGTATTATCTTTTTCTATTCCCAACCTATGTATAGATAATGTCACTCAATTTCTGAAGTGTTACTATGGATTCCCTACTCTCCTGGCAGTCCAGGGTATCGTTTGCTGCCTTTGCTCTATGGGCATATTGCTGACTCATGTTCACTTAGTGTCCACAGGGACCCCTAGGTGCTTTTCTGCTAAACTGCTTTCCAGCTGGGTGACTCCCAGTGTAATATTGGCACAGAACTTTGCACTTCTCTTTGAACTTAATGAGGTTGCCATCAGCCTATTTCTCCAGCCTATTGTTGTCCCTCTGGATGGCAGCATGACCCTTTGGTGTATCAGCCACTCCCAGTTGTGGGGAATGTTAGCACACTTACTGAGGGTACACTGCCCCATCATCCATTAGATCATTAACAAAAATGTTAAATGTGTTATGTTCCTCCCCTCTTGTGTTGGCTGCATATTTTTTCCCTTTGAGTATCTTTCTAATTTTTCAATCAAATCACTTTCAAACTTTTCATCCTTATCCTTAAAGGTGATCTCAGTTCCTTATCCAGGTACCCATCTGTTCTTACTGCAGTGCTGCCCTTCTTCTTACCACTAGCACAAGCTGAGAATGCTTCCTTGTCTCCTCACACAAACACTGCTTGCATGAGGAATTCTATTCAACAAGTGCCAAAAAGAGCTGGCACACAGCTGGGATGCAGTGATTTGCTGACATCTTGGAAAATTGTTGCTGTCGTGGGTAATAGACTGGTGGTGTTTATAACAGTCAAACATGTCTGATAGGGTTTCCATAATAACTGGAAAGAGCATGATTAACCTTACCAGAGAAATTACACTGTAGTGAGGAAAGTCTCTGAGCTAGCTTCTGTTAGAGGTGATCACCACTCACAGCATTCTTCCTCAAGCAATCTGAAAAACTCAGCTCTTAAAACTTACCCTCAGGGTTTTCTTTTGGTACCAACAAACATAAAGTATGCTTTCATATAAAACATCGTGGCTATTTAGGCCTTCCAAGAATTGCATGACTTAATGGGTCTAACTATCCATATCAATCCTTTTGCTTTATTTCTCTTATGTTCCTTGCCCTGCAGACCTATGGTCAGCTATGCCTGGGATGTAGGCATTCATGCTTCAGTACTGTTATCCCAGAGTTGTGTGTGCATGATGATAAAACCAATAATGACTACAGCTTGTACCTTAGTGACAATGTTGATGTAATAAAAGTTCCCTGCTTCAGGGCAGGAGTGTCAGAAATGAGACTGCTTCTGTTGAGGGTAGTACTAATACCATTTAGTTGAACATAAGTAACAGGACTTTCTGTGGTGTGGTCTTCAGGGGTGTGGGGAAGGAGTTCAAACCACCTGGAGCATTAGTTCTTTTAGGGAGAATTGCCAAAGTACAGAGTGAAGGCAGGCATGAAAATAAACCTATCAGTGCTGCTAAATTCTGATGGCTCCCATTGTAATGACTTTAGCAGGCAACTGAGCCTTCCCTTGAGTTGTATCTTTGCTATTTGGGATTCTGCTTTCTAAAGGATGCCACTTCACACACCCTGTTTATTTCTGCATGTCAAAGAAATTATGATTAAAATTCTGAATGTTCAGAAATCCAAGCATTTTCACTACATAAACACTAAACTGTATTGGGGAGGAGTGAGTGTACGGGGTGTTATTTGGTGTGTATTTTATACAGAAGCTCTTTGCCTTCAGAAAAAAAAAAAGAAAAAACTTCAAAGGCAGCCAGGGACAAAGTGTGACTGGGCAAAGGGAAGATTTTTATTTATTTTTTTTCCCACATCAATGCCATAAAAGCAGGGATAAAGTGGGGATGCGATACATTTGGGATTCCTTTCTTGTAAATGAAGTATGTTCATGGCTTTTATGAAATAGTCTCATGGCAGTATGAGTTGGGCAGCCCCAGGTGGTAGGGCAAAGAAGCAGGCAGTACTTGAAAGATGCAGGACTTGGCAGAACACTGACAATGGCATGTTTGTGTTGTGGCAGTATGAATTAACACAACAGTGTCATAAAAGGAGGCTGTGAGAAAATATGTTGTCTTCTTTTTTGTGATGAACTAAGGCTATCTCCAAGTTTCACAAAACAGTGAAAATGAGAGGCATGCAGATGAGGTTACATAGCAGCCATTTAGGGCAGCAGGAAATGGAAGTGCTAAAGAAGGAGCTGGTAGCAGAGTAATAGGATATTGAAAACCTGAGAGAGAATTTGTATTTGAACAGTACTTGATGTTGAGCACAAGATCCAGTCTGGATTGTTTTAAGGTTATGAAACACATCAAGGATAAGAAGCCTTTCCTGGAAATATCCTCTCCATAGCAAAGAGTGTTTACAATGAGCCAAGTTTTTGTCAACTATTGTAGCACCAATTAGGACAGTTCCAACAAAGAATATCTAGAATGAATAGTAAAAAGCAGCTGTTCTTCACTCATCAGGAGCAGGAAACAGCATAAAGAAATACCTTTTTGTCCCATTGACTTATATTTACATTACGCTGTGCTATAAAGTCCTCAATCTGAGTTTCAAGACAACTTTGATCAGAAGGTCTTTTGTGAGGCTGCAGTGACACATTCCCTCTCTAAGGTGGTCAGAACACTGGCCATGATTCAGACCTCCAGGTCCCACCCTGCTAAACAGACACCTCCATGTTCTGGAGCCAGCCAGTTGCCTAGGAGGGGTGTTGGATCTTAAACATCACAATAGTTAGATTCTTTGCTAAATAGCCTATATGTTGGTCTTCTTATAGAAACTCCTGCAGGCAATTCCTCCGAAGAATGTATTTAATTTTGTCTGTTGCTTGAAAAGTGATTAGAATGCTGTCAAAGCAAAATACTTCCAGGTGGCATCCAAACACAGCGTAAGTCTTAAGTGCAGTGAGTGGTCTGAGTGGTCTCGCGTGACTTGGAATTTTCTCATCCACCCAGCCATGTTTTAGTGTATGTACTTCCAATTTTACCACAGTGGAATATTTTCCAGATGGTGCTCAAATATATTTGATTCACCTTCTATAGACCACGTTTGCTCTGTCAAACAAATGTGTTGATTCTTCTCAAGTCACTTATGTTGGGATGTATGTTCAGCAAATGGATGGAGAAAATTAACCATATTGCAAAAATCTTTTCACCCACTTTTTCTCATCTGTCTTTTTAACATAGGTCTCTAGCAGCAAAGAATGCTTTCAGTGATGTAAGGAAGTAACACATTACATTGTGTCTTTGTGGGGTTTTGTTTTTAAAAAACACACCTTTTGTTGTCCCTCTCTTTTTTAATTTCTGGCCAGTATGCATTGGTTTAGGTGTTAGCTTTGACTGCTTTTGGTCTGAGCATGCTCTCAAATTTTTCAGTAAATTGAAAGCTTGGAAATGTAAACTTGAAACCAGTAAATGTTCCACTTTTAAACCTTGTGAGTCCTTGCTTGTGTGAAGAATGTAGAATAGCAATAATGGAATATGTGGGGTGAAATCTCTTCCTTTTAACTGCAAGTGGATTTATGATCACAGTATCTATATTCCACTATATGTTTGTATATCTTGTATTCAGAATTCTTTTCCCTCAGGAAGAAACAAAGAAGCAAACAAAAGAAACCACCTCTGATCAAGCAGATCTAGCAGGATAAAGTACTCCTGCAATTGTTCTTTTCCTAGTACTGAAAACTGCATGGGTATATTAATTTGTGATTTTTTTTTTTTTTGTAAGTAATAGTTAAAAGATTTTGCTAAGATGCTGTGGGTAAATATCACTTACTACAGCCTGTATTGTATGTCTCTAGTTATAAGTGCTGTCCAGTGTGTAGTGAGGCAACTTTCATCACTGAATTCAGAGCACTGAACAATATCAGATTTCAGATTTCTATCAAGGAAAACAGGGTGAGTTCACAAAAGAATTTCTCTATGTGATACATAAAGTCTGATTGAGTTGCCAAATCATAGAACTGACTAGAAACTCTTCTTATTCTAGGGGAAAAAAATAAAAATCTCTTCAATAACTAAAATACTTTTGTAAAGTTAAAAGCTTGTCTTGGGTAAGCCATAAAACCAAGCAGCGACTGTATTGCCTCCCAGCTGTGTTATATTTGTACTAATTTCAAATCCAAGTCATCAAGGAGTTCAAAAGAGAGCAACATATTTAATTTCATTTTGACTTGAACAACAATTGCAAAGGCAGTCTTTTGGTTCTTTTCCAAAACTATACAATACTGTAAAAGCAACAGTCTTGTTTTTCTGTTTGGGGAATGCTAGATAGTAACAAGGTACATTACCAGACTTGGTGAGAGCTAATTTTCATTAGCTTTCAGCTATTAGAGAAGTTGTAAGTTGCTACCATTGACAAAATGCCAATAATGCAGTCATATATCAGGCATTCTTTGTTTAGAGGAATGTCGATCAGGACCCACTCTGGAAATTACAAAGTGGATGAGAGAGGTTGCTTTTGGATATAATTTGATAAAAATATCACATAGTAATAAGTATTGATTGCCTAATCTAATTTTTATTCATTAAAACCCTTAAAAAGTATTTTATTAAGGGTCAGATTGTTTTTTCTGTAGAAATCCTTGATGGGGGTAAGGACCTTCCTAAAGCATCCTTCTGGAGACTTTCTCCAGATTTTTTTGTACCAAGAACTATTCAAATAATTCCACACCCTTTTTTCACCTAGTCCACCCAAACATTGCTTTTTGTTGACATAGATTTGTAGCATTCCTTCTGCTTCTTAGATGCCTGATACATTCTCAGATTCCCTGGCAGCAAACCCTGTGGAAGGCCAGGTTGGCAGGATGTTACTGGTTTAATCAACATTTCTTGTTTCACTAAGCTATTTAGGTAGAGGAAAATCTGCATACACCGAATGGATCTTCAGGAAATGCCCAAGGATGTGACCATTAACAGAGATAGGCTTAATTGGTTTCTAGAAAATATAGTGTCAGCCGTTTGTCTTTACAGACTTTTAGTCACCTTAACTTCAGGCTAATCAGGCTAATTAGAAGGGAAATATAGCTAATATTTTCCCTGTTTTGCAATGATTTGCCTTTTTAGTTGGTTTGGTTTTGGTTTATTTGTGATGTGTAGGTGTGTAGGGTGTTTGTTTTTTTTTTTTTTTTTTTTT